>SNQJ01S0146821.1:0-23865 GCA_010110895.2 Picea sitchensis | reverse complement strand
TCTGGTCGGCAAGCTATCGTCAGCCTGCATCATCAACCATCATGTCAGATCATGTCAGCAACATATCATAAAATCAATAGCATATCATCAAAACAAAACAATATCACTATAAATGAAACAACTCAAATAGCCCACTCCCTGACTCAATTCGGAGTCCAAGGGAGTTCCACCGATGCCCCTGCATCCTCAAGGTCCAAAACCCTGCACACTCAATGAAAAAGAGTCAGCAGCACCTGTCTACATCAAGGTAGTAAAAATATCATGTCATATAACTTAACGCATCATAATGAAGGAAAACGTTTTATCATCATAAAAATCCAGATCACTTGCGAGCAAGTGTCCTCAAAGAATAAGTTTGGTAAGTGCGCCAGAGCGGGATGTTACATCATCCACATGGTGATGGATGTACATTAAGGTGTCTGACTGAAAAAATCCCCTTCCTTCTCCAACTTTTCCTATAAGCTCACTTTAACAACTAAGTTTCTTTTGCATGAAGTGATTGACTTTTATAAAATGAGTGAGAATCATTTTTACAATGAATTTACATGTAAAAAGTGATTAAAAAAAAGCATTAAAATTAATTTATAGTGATTCACTTTTTATAATTTAAATGAAATTTAGAAAGACTTGAACTCAAGAATTCTTATTGAATAAAGTAAATTTTAACCAAGTGAACTAATGCAAAATAAATAGAAAATGTTACGTAGGGGGAGTTGATTCTTTTTTTTTTCCCTATACTCACACATATAAAAAAAAACTAAATTAAAAAAAAACAAATCCTAAACTTTATAGGATCGAGATTAAATCTTCGTTGGCCTACCCAGAAAGTGCAAGATTTCTCTCTATTTCTCAGTTGTTGAGATCACATAAGGTGTAGAGAAAAGAGAATACATAGAAAATAAAACGCTTTCCATTATGTTTTTGGTTTGCCAAGATTGTGCAAAGAACATGGAAAAGAGCATACACAGATGGAAAGTGTAGCACCTGGGAATATAAAAAAATAAAATGAAACATTAACTTAGTGAATAATAATAAAAAAAAACTTTAATGTAGTAAATAAATTATGTACCTCCATAACTCACAAACATGGTTATATCTTGAACAAACATAAACCTTTTCGGGTGGAACAAAAGGTGTGTAACATCTTGCTCTTACGCACACCCGATTGGACTTATTCTTTGAGGACACTTGCGTGCAAGTGATCCAGTTCATTATATAATTGACTGTTGATTATGATTATGAGATGTTGAGGCTCTGATGATATGTTATCTTGTTATATTTTTATTGACATATGCTATTGAGTGGTTTTCCTGAGTGTGCAGGACCCTGGATGTTTGAGGATGTCGATGGCATAAAGGGATGTCCTTGGACTCTGGATCGAGTGAGGGAGTGGATTGTTATGGTTTGGATGTTTTTGATATTACATATGTGACATATAACTAGATATTATGATGTTGACTATTATCGCTGACATGTTTAGTTGATGGATGCAAGTTGATGATAGATTGTCGAGTAGACTCACATTTTGGAGTAAAGGGCTCCCACACGACAACCAGAGACATTGAGGGAGAGGTGTGGAATCATCCCTGTCGCAAATTACTAGCACTCCCACCATGGATCAAACTGTAGGTTAATGATTACCTAGTTCGATAGATCCACGATACCATGAGGGAAAACTGTGATAGTCGTTCACGATGATTCTAAGGAGCATGCAACAAGGCAATGTCCTTATTCCTTAGAAGTCCTGACAGTGTATTGAATCCAGGGGTTTGACGTCTACCAAATTTAGTCAAGAGGCGAGTGGCACCCTCGGAGCACGTAGTGCATCTTGAATGGAAATTCGCACATATAAAAACAAAATGCAGGCAAGTGGCACCCTTGGAGTGTGTAGTGCATTGTGAAGGGCACATCAAGATTTTAGCTATGGTAAGTTATTAAACCTAGTACCTAGAAAAATATGCCTCCTTAAGACCTGGTTAGAATTAAAATGAATGATGTTATGAGTAAGTTTAATAACAATTTCTTCCCTTAAGAACTATCACCAAGCCTAGTGAATTTAAAACCTAGGACTAAGTAGAACCTCTGAAAAAAGAAAAAACTAAATAGACATGTAAGAAGAAGGGGGTAAAGAGAAATTCAAAATTTGATTATTAAAGTAAAAATTTTAATGGAGGATTAAATTTTTAAAAGTACAAATTGTTGTTTTTATCTAAACTTGTTAAATCTGAACTAAGCAGAAAAGCGAAAACTTAAGAAAAAGGGAAATTTCTAACATAGTAGGGAATCTAGTCCTTGGAACCTTCTAATTGTGAACTCAAATAGGTTTTAAGAAAGGCGTCAGTTATTTAAGAAATGTAAGGGCATAAAGGGAGACTGAAGAGCATTTTTATGAATTCTTTTATGTGGGTGAGGGAAATAGGTGAATCTAATTAATTAATAAATTTATTTTATGGTGCAGCTAACAGATCAGGTGACATGTGTACGGGGAAGGTTTATCCTAATTAAATTTAATTAAAATAATCTAATGAGGGTTTGGGAAAGTAATCACTAAGAAAAATATATAAAAACGATGGCAGAGGAGGAGTATGGATCACGTCTGGTAAGCGTAAGCTTACGCTGCCAAAATATGTCTTGACTAAATTTTCTTGTGGGAGTTGGGATACCTAGCTTGGATAACAAGTGGTAGCTCGACCTAGCGAGGTGAGATGGGAGCTGGAATTCTCTAGTATTTTTTGCATGGCCCCTTTGCAGCTCAGGGGGCTAAGGGGAAAGAAGGCTACCCCTAGCATTGGTTGGGAGGTATTGGTGAGGTCTCGACAATTGGAAGGTAGGAGCATGAGGACAAGACAACAATAATGTAACCTTCATCTTCACTCAAACTACACATGTCTTAATTTCACAATTTTATTTAGTTGGATGCATGTTGATTTACATATAGGGGTGAAATCACAAAGGTGGGTAACACTTTCGTGACAATCTGGTCTCCAAAATTACGAAAAACATTTCTTCGGCCGAACTAATAGTATTTTTCGGCTGAAAGATACATTTTTCGGCCGAACTATTTTTCGACCGAAAGGTGGAATGTCAAATCGAACGGTACGGTGACGGTATCCTCATTTTCATATAAATATTTAGTTGAACAGATTTTTTCCATCTGGCAATATTCTTTCGGCCGAGAGATATTCTGTCTGAAGCCTTCTTTCGACTGAAAAATATTTCGGCTGAAAGAAGGTTTATATATCAACCACACATCAATTTTCAAATGTTTTTCTAACCTTTGTACGTTTGTGATCTTTCGCGAGTGTTGGTGCGTTGTGAACGTTTGTGAGTTTTTGTGAGTGTTCGGCGGGTCGAGCTTCAAGTGAGCTTCAAGTGTTGGTAGGCATTCCTGCGGGCGGTCAGGTGTTCGGCGGGCCAACCTTCAGGTGAGCGTTCGTGACTATTGGTGGGCGTTCAGCGGGTCGACCTTCAGGTAAGTAACTGTAAAAAAAAAATTTAATGTTAATTTTAATCTGTAGATTGTAACATTAAGTTTAATTTTAATTTTTAAATTAAAATCTAGCTTTATGTGGGGGCCTCTATGGCCAAGCCGTGGGCATGCCAATGGCTTGGCCACAGTGCTAGGCCCCCATGACCAAGTCACATTCTAGTGGCCAAGCCGTTGGCTTCTCCACTATCAACATCTACTACCTTTCCCTGTGCGATCAACATATTATGATTAAACCATGAGACAAATCACTGAGTAAATTTATGTATTAGAATTTTAATATCGTTGTAGTATCATATAGCTTCTTCTCTAAAAAAAAATTTGTTATGAACGCTGTCGAATTTTATTGCAGCCCAGAGCTTCGAATTTCCTCCATTCATTGTAAATTGCATTTACCAATCTTGACATTGATATTGAATTTGTTAGATATTAATTAATCCTAAGTTAAATTCTTATATCTTTGTGTGTTTTATAAATCTATGTTCAATCTAGAGATTTGAATTCGTGATGTCTGTAACGAACTGCGTCGTTACGACATCCGTTCTAGTGAAAGGTGCAATTTTTTTTTTGTGTTTAAGGTGTGTGCGCTCATGTAGAAGTAACAACATATTTGACTCTACGTCGCCACTCGACGACCAACAAGACGCAACCATGACAAAAGTAAAACTGACCACCCGCCCGTCCTACCCTGCAAGGTTAGGACCTCCAGGACACATAATCAACGCTCAAGCCCAGGTTCCCATCTACCAATCTTGACATTGATATTGAATTTGTTAGATATTAATTAATACTAAGTTAAATTCTTATATCTTTGTGTGTTTTATAAATCTATGTTCAATCTAGAGATTTGAATTTGATAAATCAGAACTTAACCGCTGGCCGTTACGATATCCGTTCTAGTGAAAGGTGCAATTTTTTTTTGTGTTTAAGGTGTATGCGCACGTGTAGAAGCAATAACATATTTGACTCTACGTCGCCACTCGAACACCAACAAGACGCAACCATGACAAAAGTAAAATTGACAACCCGCCCGTCCTACCCCTGCAATGGTTAGGATCTCTAAGACACATAATCAACGCCAAGCCCGTGTTCCCATCGCCTTTAACCATTTAAGGTCCGTGGTTGACAACTCGCTCGAGGAACATGGAGGTGTCTACATCCCACCGGCCACAAATGTAATTAAGTAACCAACTAATCACAATCGATGTACAACATAATAAGAAGAAAATGCTTCCTACGGAAGGCTACACAAGGACTCGGATAATGAACACTCCAAGTTCTACATTAATCAATGAATCAACAACCCTCATTTGCCAACTCCAAGTAGTTTATGTTACGTAAAAAACCAGGACATTCCAACTAAGTATGTCTTATCATTATCAATAGATTACACGACCTTACAACAAGATAACAATATCATATCATCCTTAATCATAAAAAACGTTAATTAAAATTAAGGACATACATCCAACTCTAATCCTTGCAACGGGTTGTATGGTACAAGCAACACACCATATTCAATTTATATAGTAAATTTAAATTCAATAACAAGTTGTTAAACTATTAACAATATTTAACAATATTACTATCAACACCATAATTAACCATTATAATATATACCAAATTAAAAATGATGCCAACTTAAATGAGTAATATTATTCAACAAAATATCTCTAGAAATAAATGATGTTAAGTTTCTTTTTATAAGATATAACTCTATTTAATGTAACTTAATTATTCAAAGTACATTCATCAAATTATTTTTGTATGGAGGAAATCTAGGTACATTATAGCTATTTTAAGGACTTGTATATGCCTCATTGGACATGACACTTTATCCAATATCATAATTCCAAACACTAACAAAGAGATGTATAACGTTCCTACACATAAACCAAAGTAGAGTAATATAATAAAAATATTAATGTAAAATATTAAATCTAAAAAGATTACCAAGTATAGAAACAATCATCATAATTTAGGAACATCAATTGAGAATAAAAATAAAACAAAAATAAACATAAAAAGACAATATTAAAAAGGCCATATTGGATATAAGGTAGGAAAGCACAATTTCCTATTTCAACAATACAATACAATTGCGAATCTATAAACAATAGTTTCCGCCATTCGTGACAATAACCTTTTACCTTCACCTAAGTTAAAATTGTCAGCATTGGATCTATCAACCATCCTATTAAACTGGCAAGATATAACCCTACCATACCCTTAAATGACATTATTTAATCTATCCTATTTTTAATGACAAGATACAACCAATACATTACCTTAAGTGTCATTATTGAACTGCCCTAATTACAAGTGACGGGATATATAACCATTACATTACTTTAATGACATTATTGAAACTATCCAATGGACAATGTCAAATTACAAACAATACAATATCTTAAATGTCATTATCCCAAACAAAATTAAAAAGGGCCCTATATGAAAATAAGATATTAAAAGGATCACATCTAAACATCATTATTTAAAAGGACAATCATCATATCTAAATTATTGGTCCATAAGATCATTAAAAAGGGAAAAACCACACCATATCCACAATTAACATCATGGTTAGGATTTTCATTATGACTTCACATTTAGAATGGGAGTCTATAAAATAATAAGTCATAAAAGGACCATAAATAAGGGCATTATTGCCACGACAGGCATCAATAAGACAAATTCGCTGGAAACACCATTTAAGATTTTCAATATGATTTCACATTAGAATGGTAGTCTATAAATTAATAATTTATAAAGCGAGGATCCATAATTATAGGCGATTACAATGCATTGTGCATCAATGAGACAATTTGCGGGAGGTATCGTTTAAGATTTTATTGAAACCTGATCAGACAGGGTCGACCAGACTACCAGATAACAGAAGGGCAATAAGGCAAGAGGCAAGGTTGAATCTCATGACATAAACCTTCGAATACTCCTGCACAGTCAGCGACCGATAAAGGCAGAGAAATCGGCTTAAAAATAGGGGCGACAATCACCATTACAAACGAGCCAACAGAAAAAATAAAACCGCATCCGGTGCACAGGGATTGACAGATTAAGGAGGATAAAGGGGCGTAAATGCCCTGACAAGTGAAGGTAAAGCGCTGACATCTGACTTGCCGGAATAAGATAATCATAAATTTAAATTCGAAGAACAGAATATCTTCCCATTACCCGACCGGGCGATATTAAGGCCGTTTTTATTCGTTTCAGGGAATTGGGTAAGGTCTAGACGTTGAAGGCCCTGTCGAGTGACAACAATGTACTCTGAGACTTAATTCCACCACCATCAACTCGTTGAAGTGGCTGTTGTATCCATTGAAAAAAACCCATTAAATCCACTGTAAGCACAGCCCCAACTTAGAAACGCAGCTGTAACAATGCACGCATCTGTATACGAAATCGATTCAACGTAAAGGCCTTTCAAAAATGCAATAACCCAATAATGGTCCTCTAAAAAACGCTACAGTAAGTTCATTTAAAAAAAAACACGTAAACCCAAATCGGTTGGGAAGGGAAGGAAAAATCTTGGCACAATCATTGCCGCTCTGTTGTCATCGGGCTGACGGCTCAGAAAAGTAGATTTGGGAAACGCGCATTTGAAAACAAACGCGGTGACTCAAAATATATGGACGAGCAAACAAGCAATAACGCCAAGCTGATTGTGGTCGCGGTCCTCCGCTCCTTGCTGGTTTTGTAGGAACGCTTCCCAACGATCTCATAGGAATGCATTAGTGAGGACGATGGCCAATGATTTGAATAGGAACCTCAAATACCCTCTGCGGGAAAAATTCCGCAAATAAAAACATTGTCAATCGATTAATCGGGTACATAGTGAAAAGAAAGAAGAGAAAGGCACCCGAATTTGGAACCTTCTGGTTCGAATAACAACAACAAGGACATTTTCAATAACCAGATGACAATTTCAGAACCCAACGATTCGATAACCCAAAGACATTGCAATAGCCAGAGGACATTCCTAGCTATGATTTCTGAATAGAATTACAGTTTCGTGAGACATTTATACATTCATTTACGGGGAACAAAGTGGCTTCCTTCACATGTATCAGTCTGGTTCTAAGGGTGGAATTTTGACAGTGACCCTAGGAATTCAACTTCTAGATAGGAGATTTGGAATGACGCTAAAACAATGGCTCAAACTAGATCAGCAAGACTTTCAAGCGTACCCACAAATTGATTCATAAACACCCAAGATTTTAGCAATTCACACAGTCCAAAATTCAGCAGAGATGATTTTATGTATTCTAGAGTTACAATACACAAATTAACGCAGAGATATTAAAACCAGTGAACCAACAAGACTATATACCAATCAACTCAATATTTTCCAACCAAAACGCATGCATAATTAAATCAACGTGAATACTACAATATTTTATCATTCAATCAACAAGCCGCATCGCTGTTTCATATTTCTTTCTGACGATGTCCTATGCTCCGTACGATCCTCGCTTGCCGCCTCGGGCCGCCGAATTAATCGGCTCACCTGCATCTCAACTAAACGCTTAGGTACTCGTAACGACTTCAAGCATGTCTATGAATAGAGAAGCACAATAGGAATTTTTTTTTTTTTCTTTGAATAATAACAATGCATACAATATCACATAATTCATATCAATGAAAAAACACGTGACATCATAACCTAAGTGACACATGATCACAATATAAACAAACTCTACAATACCATGGCTGAACGAAATTGCAAAATATAATGCCAAACAACTTCATCGTATCACCAATAACAATAATTTGCCGAATATAAACGCTTAACAAGTCCACAAATTCAACATCAATAACATTAAATTACCGAAGTAAAATGCATTATACTTCACCGCTTAAAATCCATATCACAGCCATCAGTCATTTCGGAGATGTCCTCACAAGGCTTCTGCTCCTCATTCGCGTCACACCGCTTGTCGCACTAAAGAAAAGCTCACTGTAATTCTCCTGCCCAACGCTTAGGGTTACTCTTCTTCCCCTTAGCCCCCGAGCCTAAAGGGCCATGCTAAGAACTGTGAGATAGATTCATGGCCTCACTGGGGCCTACTCTGCCACGAGATCATACCACCTAAACACAACCAGATATACCCAACCCTCACAAGCAACCCACACACCGTAGCGTGAACGCTATCAGCCAAGACTATTCATCCCCTTTTCCTTCCTTTCCCCTCCTTTATAGAATTTTGAGACTCCACTCTAATTCATAACCACACTAATTAATTTTAATGACTAGTCCCCATCAGCCTCCTACCAATCTGCGTCACATTATGCCCGGTTCTTTAAAAATTAATTTCTTTTAATTATTAAAATACTCCACTCTCACTCCCCAAAATCGCTCCTCAAATTTCTCCTTAACTTACTCCTTAATCACTTCCTATACCACTTCTTAATTTATTCCTTAATCACTCCTTCTTTAAAATTACTCCTTAATTTACTCCTTAATCAATTCTTAATTTAATTCCTTAATCACCCTTTAATTTACCCTTAATTTACTCCTTAATCATTCCTATTTAATTCTTTAATTTAATCATTCCTTAAATTACCCTTAATTTAATCATTCCTTAAATTACTCCTTAAATTTTTATTATTTAATTCCCTCTTGTTATTTTTATTTTTGAACCCAAAGATAAGTGTCTATCTTCTTTCAATATATTTAAAATTTCTATCTTTTAATACTACCCCACTTTAAAATTTTATTCCCTCTCCATTATTTAGAGACCATGGCTCTCAATTTCTAAATTAATTCCCCATTCCTTCACTTTAATAAGTCTTAATTAACACCTAGGAGGGTTTTTAGCTTAATTTCCAGGTTTATTTTTTGTAGAATCTTTTCACGGGCTTGTCAATTTAACTTAGAGATGCTTTAATTTAGGTGTTGATTTGGAATGTGTAATGCACAATTTAATTAGGGGAGTCGCTTTCTAAGAATTTTATCGTGTTAAGGTCTTAGGGTCATCTATATGTTGTCTCATCATCCTCATCCATGCGACGTACCCTTCAAGACGAACTACGGTTCCATGGTGCCACTCGGCCTCATTTGTTTCCATTGCGACGTGTTCTTCAGGATGCACCACGGCTCCAAGGGTGCCACTTCGGCCGATTTGTATTTCTTCCGCCGGGACGTCTCTTCGTGATGCACCATGCCCAAGGGTTCCACTCGACGACTTGACGGATTGGTAGAATCTATATCCCCTGGAGTCAACACTCTGCCAGGTGAACTTTGTGGGAGACTAAGGGATCTAAAAAATAAGGCCTACTTTATTATGCCGCCTCTTAGAATCACGCGTGGAGCGCATCAAGCCGAGTCCGCCTCACGCATCGCGGATCCCTCCAACTAGGTAATTATTAACCTACAGCTCAATCGGTGAGCTACCTGTCATACCGCTTCTCACGTGATCAGTATGCCCTTCACCCAGGTAATCGTTAACCTACGCCTGAGCCACGCGGAGGCATTAGCTCGCAGGGTCGGCCGACACACCTCTCCTCAATCTTCTTCGAACTTCCGTGTGGTCCCTTTTACTCCATATGTGAGGCTAGTCGGCAAGTTATCGCCACCAAGATCATCAACCATCATGTCGATCATGTCAACAACATATCATGAAATCAATAGTATAACATCAAAACCACACAATATCACCGTGAAATGAAAACAACTCAATAGCCCACTCTCACTCAACTGAGTCCAAGGGAGTTCCACCAATGCCTCGGCATCCTCAAGGTCCGAAACCCCGCACACTCAATGCAACCGAAGCCAATAGCACCGTATATAGCAATAGTAAAAACATCGGCCATCAATCATGACGCATCATCAAGCTGCTATTCATCATCATAAAATCCAGATCACTCTGGCGAGCAAGTGTCCCCAAAGAATATGTTTTGTCAAGCATACCAGAGCGGATGTTACATACACCTCTTCTGGTCTAAACTTCATTCCGGTTTCTCAAGAGATAACGCCGGAATAAATATACCACAATATCGTAAGGACCATGATTGTATAAGTCTATCTATCCAACAAAATGGAAGTCATGACGATATCATATGCATCCTCCCAGCCGCCGAGTGCGGACTATAACCATCCCACTGGACCTTGACATGATATACCGTTCGACGTCAGAATCGCTCTGTAACGCTGATCTAAAATGTGGACTGGCTTAGCCGTGAGCTCTCCCTCGTCCGGGATACATGCAAGGAACTCATGTCAATCACGCATGTGGATCACTAACATAATGTATCAAACAGATATCGAAAACATCATGCATAATGCCTCAAAGAATCAAGGTTATTAATGATAGGCCACGAAATTTCCTTTCTTCCACAATCTCGAAGGTCCCACAAACCTGCAGAGAGTTTAGCTCCCCTTTTTCCAAACTTGATCAACTCTTATGCGGTTAAACCTGCAAGAAGATTCCTCGACACCGCATCTTGTAAAATTATTCCATCAAGATTTCAAGATACTCTTCATTGATCATGCTTTCCTTTATCCTTTTTGTCTTATGGTTTTCATCTCGCTTCTTCCATTTCGATCGCCTTCAGCCCCACCGTGACCCTATCCCTCGGGTTTAATCTCAACTCAAGGGCGCCCACATGGTCGCCTATAAAGAAATTCAAAAGGCTCCATCTTAATGGTGCTCGGGTAACTATTATTGTAAGCGATCTTAGAGGCAAGATCTCCTCCCAACGCTTTTGTTGGTCCATCACGCATATGCTAAATATGCCTCCAAGGTTTGTCTATAATGCTTCCGCTTCCATCCGTACCAAGGATACGCTAGCATTCAATAAGTTGAGTCTTCAAGACCTCTTGAAACCTTCCATCCAAAATCGTCCAAGAAACACCGATCCTCGATCAGATATAATCCCTCCTAGGCACCATGTAGCCTCACAATCTCACTGACAGATACTCTTGTTATGTCTGGCACTTGATACATAATATGTACTGGAATAAAGTGTGAACTCTTCATCAAAGTGTAAACTACAACAAAAATTGAATTGTGTCTCCTCACCTTTAGTGGAAATCCAACAATAAAATCCATCAAAATGACTTCCCATTTCGATTCCGCATCATGTGGTTGACGTGAATCCCGTTTGCGTCTATGTTCAGCCTTTTACCCACTGACACTCGGTGACATATATAGCCACAAAGTTGACTATGTCGGCCTTCATTCCTTTCCAAAAGAACAAGGGATTAAAGTCTGCCCTCATCCTTGTGACTACTGGGTGAGCCACGTGAACGACTTCTACGAAGCCTCGGCCAGATCAAACATCTCAATTCGCCATTTATGTACATAACCGAATTTAAACCCCAATAAACCATCGCTATCAAAAGAAGATCCCCTGAAATCGCGGTACCATCATAGTGTTTTGTCCGGGATAAAATCCTCGACTTCATTGCACCATTCACCATCGCCATCAGAAGTGAGAGAATATTTTCATGTAGATTCCTTTGAAGAGGCAACACCAAAAATGTGTAGCCTCCGACTCAAGGCATCCTCGCCACTCGGTTCACTGCTCCCTTTATATAATGTAATCTCAAGTCGCATCATTAAGAAATTCACCAACGCCAGTTGTCACGCTGCTCAGTCGCCATGGAAAATGTTGTAATCCACCATGATCGGGGTCCTTATCAATTTTTCGTCCGACAAGGTAGTGTCCCATACCTTTAAGGCATAAACGATGGCCAACAATTCCAAAACCATGATATGGATTGCAACCCACCCTCAAATATTTAAAGTTCACGCATCTCTGATCCCCACAATTCTACAGGACCACCGATCTCATGATCTTGACGATACCGTCAACTATCAGTCAGATTTGGCGCCTTTCAATTTACTTAACGATATGCCTTCTTCTCGCAATCAATGTCAGCGATCTCTTTCGCAACTCGACTTCGGTAGGTTTCTAAACTGTCCCTGCTACCCCCGCACTTCCTCGATCTTCCGTAGTTAATGACCTGTTGCCAATTGCCTCCTCAACCTGGCTAGATTTCCCCGCAGCCCGCCGGTGAATTAAGCACCAAACTCACCATCGCCGACCGTTATCTTCAGAAAGTGGAAGATTTGGCCACCTATTCTTTCCCAATCGACGCATTATGCTTCTACTGGTGACTTTGGCCTCTCAACCGTATCAACAATCCTACCACTTTGATCAACGACCAGATCTTCCGAAGCTCGAAAGCCCTTCTTCCCTTTGCTTTCCTTTGGAGTTCTGGATCTAGCATCGCATTTTCTCCTTCGCATCGGCAGTTCTCATCGCTTCGGATTTCCGATCTTTAGAAATCTCAATTGTCAAACTTCGCCTCCCTCCAATGACTTCTACCCGGGGACTATAATCTGCTAACGCGTTTCCTCCTCAGATCGATGATTAAATTTTACTTTGGGTCTTTACCCAAAGAGCATGGATCTGCTCCACGTCTCCCCTAAATCTGATGGTTATGAATCGCTTTGAAACTTTACCTGGAGTACTCAAATCTTTTCCACATCTCCTGTCCTGGTCCGACGACTTAAATTCACTTCATTTGATTCAACAACTCAGAACTAAATCATGTCTAAGAAGTGCACCTCATGATGCATCTCAGTTGTCCCAACTACACCCAATGTATCCATCCAAATCATTCTAATGTCATCCAATCCATTTGTCCAACTCACCTCAATTAACACAATCAATTTGCCCAACTCATCCCAAGTTCCCTCAATCCATCCAAGTTCACATGATTGCACCCAAACCATCAAAGTCCATCCAACTATGTCCAAATCTATCCAAGTTCATTCAACTACACCCAAGTGCATCCAATGGATGTGTGCTCAACATACAAAAACATCCAACAATTGTGATCTTTAGATACTTGTGCCCATAAGCACTTTGTCATTTATCCCAACCCCAAATGTGGGTCACCCAACTCTATTGGTCCACATATAATCCAAGCACCCAAGCCAATCAAGCTCTCTATGTCAATCTTGTCCATCATGCAAAATGCATGTTTAGGGGCAAAGTTGCCCAACAATCTTATATGTCTTTTCTCACCAAGTTCTCTTGGTGCATCTAACTAGTGCAAGGTACTAATGTTTGCAATGCACCCAATCTATAAGTAAGAGTGCCCAATATATCCATGTTCCACCCTACCAACAACCAAGCCACCCAAAACCATCTCTTCAGCCATCAACTTTCCACTATGTCCATCTCAGCTAATCAATGACCACCAAGGTGATCATGTAACAAACGTGCAACTCCGGGCTAAGGCCTTACAATCTCCCTCTCAAAATACTAACATAAATAGATTAAAACATAGACTAACTTTTTAATGATAAAATGGCATTCTATAATTAGTTTTATAAATAATTGTTCATCTCTTCTCTTCTCTTCTCTAATTAGTTTTATAAATAATTGTTCGAGGGGATACAGATTGTTCATATCTTCTCTAATGTCATGCTCAATACGGTCTACTCTTATCATACTATTATCATGAATGTGTGATATTCTCAAGAGAATCTATAATGCAATGTGTATAGTCATAGCTTGGATAAATGCAATTCATTTATCTCCCTCATGATGTGGTGTAAACTTTATGCGATAAGCAATTAGATCATACATATTATAACTATCACTTTGCATATCTTGTTTCATGCGAAGAGTTTCCTTTCCTTCATCAATCATTCCCTTCCTCATTTCATCAAACAACATTAAAGACCCTGCAATAGGTCGATTAATTCTCCATGGAGACCCAGTTTTTTCTCTATACTCCTTTACTTCTTCAGGAGTCTGATGATCAACATATGCATGACCACATTTTATCAACTCCACTTCCAGATCATAAAGCTCTTGAAAATAGTCACCGTTGTATGTTATCTTGAAAGGCCCCCATCCCATCCAATGTACAATTTCTTGAATATGTTCAATATATTCTTTTTTCTCGGCCTCTCGATTTGTATCATCAAATCTTAATAGCAACACCCATTTCTTTCCTTGGCTAAGCCAAAGCTGACGAACATGGCCTTGGCATGGCCAATGTGAAGATACCCATTTGGCTCAGGAGGAAAACGTGTAAATAATTTGCCACCTGTTGCTTTCAAATGCTTTTCAAGTTTCTCTTTTGTGTTATGAGGCCTCCAAATAGAACCATCACTAAAAATATTTCCGTGTGTACCTGAATATTCTCACCTGGTTCAGGAAATATTAAAAATGGATTGGTCGATTGTTTAACTAGTGCAGTCACCAAAGAAAGTCAAAAAGGATGATTGAATGCGAGGTCAAGCTTTGAGGCAAAAATTTCGGTGACTAACAATTTCTCAAATTTAAATGACAGCAGTTTAAAGAGCCAAGACATGTAAAGGTAAGGAGTATTCAAAGCATGCAACTTATTGAAGAGGCAGTCCACTGCATGACACATAAAGAGTTAACACGCAGACCCCAACAGACCGGATTTAACCTCGCAAAATGCGATAAAACGCTGCACTGCTGGGAAGTCGCCACGATCTATTATCGCCCAACCGACCGAACGCATGTACCCAAACGCAGTAATTAATCGGGTGGAAAACGAGTCGGGAGAGAAGTAACGCATTCATACGCTACCAATTTAGTCATTACGAATTAGCCATTTACGTAATGACGGTTAATGATACAAACACATTGTAATTATCGAATTTAAATATCGCTTAAATATCAATCAAAGATACTCAAAACGACATCAATTTAAGCTACTGTGCTTAATGCGCAAAGAATGTGCATCAACAACCGCGATACCAATGGAAACACCTAAGAACTAACACGATATCATGAAAACGCCAATTTATTAAACGATATATCAAGTAAAAATCAGAAACTAAAACGACTCCAACAAACTTCCATCAGAAATATGACGGATGCCCAAGACAATCGGGCCGGTCATGCACAAACGGCCGACAAGAATTTTGAAAAGGACCCATAGTAGCAACCCAACAACCAAAACGCAAACTAACCGCAATGATGAATAAAACACAACCGGTATGCATTAAATCCCCCTCGGACACAAGAACGCCAAGAAGGTAACTTCACAGCCCATTAAACGCAGAGGAATCAATGAAAAACGCTGGGTAGGAGATATCATGCAGGGTTAAACGCTCATCCTGTGCATACTAAAGAATACAAAGGTGTGCATAGAATGCACCGAAACCGCAAAGAAAGAACCACCCCCGTGGATTAGAACGCATTACTGTGAATAAACCAACACAAACACGCTCCTAAATTTCATACCGTAACTAAAACGCATCGCATTCATTATAAGCGAATAGTCAAAGAAAAGAATGAAGTAATTGAAAACAAATGACAAAAATTTCACCACAAAGGCAGTATATATAAAACAAACTGCCCACCCCCAAATTTCCCACTGTAAATCAAAGGAACGCCCACAATCCCACAAAAACGCCACTGTATACAAACTTGGCGGTGCCATTGCATAAAATTCCGCCTATTGTATAAAATCACAATCGTATAAATGCCTGTGCACTAACAACACACCCAAAACCATAGAAATCAATCAAATCCAAATGATGCTCACTTTAGTGTGAAACGCCTAAAATGATCATCAGAATAAAACGCATAACACAGCTTCCAAACGCCAGAGTATACAAAGAACGCAGACCATTTGAGCCACATACCAGGTAGCAGAATGCCACATGAAATCCATGCATGCAGAAAAATCATATCAACGCAGGTGTAAATTGGGCCAACAACATAAGGAAACCAAGCGCGAAAAAGGAAATTTCTGTGAGTTCATGGAAGGAACGCAGTCTAAGAGATCGACATTGGGGAGTAATAATTCTCCCAACGCCGATATAAAACGTTAGAATTTATATCATAACGGCAAAGATTTTTATTTTTTTTTTTCACCAAAATACGTATCCTTCCGTAGTATAACGATGTCAAATTCGCAATTTTAGCAAAGTGTGATAACCTTTAGACAATAAACCGAGCTAATCAAGTATCGACATCTATCTCCAGCTAATGTGATATTAAACTCCACTTATAATAACTAACGAAAGCCGTAGATAACCCCAAGTCGTGGGTCGAACTGAATCTGATACCATATGTAACGCACTTTCGTTACGTATATGAATAGCGAAGCACAATTGGATTTTTTTTTTTTTCTTTTAACAATAAGAAATTTACAATATCACATAATTCATATCAATGCAAAAACACCTGACATCATAACCTAAGTGACACATGATCACAATATAAACAAACTCCACAATATCATTGCTGAACGAAATTGCAAAATATAATGCCAAACAATCTCATCAGATTATCACCAATAACACACTTGGCCGAATATAAAACGCTTTTAACAAGTCCACAAATTCAACATCAATAACATTAAATTAACAAAGTAAAGTTTTACTTAGTAATGTGCTTAAAATCATCATAATACAGTTACCGCCTGGCTGAGATCGCCCTCACATTGCAAGCCGCTTCCTCAAGCCCGTGCCGCTGGCCTGGGCTACCGACCAAAAGAGTCAATGGCATTCTCCCAGCCTAACGCAGGGTACTCTTTTCCCCAGCCCTCGGTTTAAAGGCCACATAAGAACTGTGAGATAGACTAGCGCCCGCCTGCTCTCCACGTTGTTACTACTCCAACACAGCTGAGATAAATTCAACTCCTCACAAGCAACCCGCCACACACTGGGTAGCTGTGAACGCTACGCTAACCATCATCCCCCTCTTTTCTTTCCTTTCCCTCCTTTATAGAATTTTGAGGATCGACCTAATTCATAATCATTAATTAATTAATTTTAATGACTAACCTCAAAACATACCGGCCATTCAAGTGTCACACATGCCTCGGTTCTCCAAAATTACTTTACCATTAAAAGACTCAATTCTCTCACTTCCAAAATCGGCCCTCAAATTTCTCCTTATTTTATTCCTTAATCATTCCTTAAATTACCCCTTAATTTATTCCTTAATCACTCCTTAAATTAATTCCTTAATTTACTCCTTAATCACTCCTTAATTTACTCCCTTAATTTACTCCTTAATTTAATCCTTATTTTACTCCTTAATCATTCCTTAATTTACTCCTTAATTTAATCATTCCTTAAATTACTCCTTAATTTAATCATTCCTTAAATTACTCCCTTAAATTTTTTATTATTTAATTCTCTTCGTATTTTTTATTTTCTTGAACCCAAGATAAGTGCTTATCTTTCAATATATTTAAAATTTCATCTCTTTAATACTCCCCTCCTTTAATAATTTTTATTCCTTCATTATTTAGAGCCATGGTTTCACTTAAATTAATTCCCCCATTCCTTCACTTTTAATAAGTCTTTAATTAACACCTAGGAGGGTTTTAGCTTCATTTGTGGTCATTTTTGTAGAATCTTTCTTAGGGCTTGTCAATTTAACTTAGAGATGCTTTACTTTAGGTGTTGATTTGAATGTATGGCTAAATTTAATTAGGGGAGTCGCTTTTAAGAATTTTATCAGACGCAAGGTCTTAGGGTCATCTATATGTTGTCTCATCATCCTCATCCATGAGACGTGATCTGACTACTTGCTCCAAGGGTGCTTACTCTCGCCTTCGCTTCTTCCTTTGGCGCTGACGCGTTCTTCCAGATGCACCACGTGTTCCAAGGGTGCCACTCAGCTGATTTGCATTTCTTTCCGCTGACGCGTCTCTTCTGTGATGCACCACATGCTCCAAGGGTGCCACTACCGACCTGGACGGATTGGTAGAATCTATAACCTCGGAGTCAACACTTCGCCAGAACTTGTGGAGACTAAGGGCTTTTAAGGAACAAGGCCTCAGCCATTACGCCTTTAATCACGGAGCCGCATCACGATTCAACCTCACGGGTATCATGTGGATCCTCGAATCCAGGTGCAATCAAGTAATCCCAGCTCAATCGTGATGACCGTTTACCGTCTTCACGCGATCGTGTGGGCCCTTCCTCAACCAGGGTAATCGTTAACCTACAGCCGAGCCACGGCTGGAGGTTATTAGGTTGCGGCAGTCACGGGACACACCTCCCTCACTCTGGAACTCGCGGTGTGGCCCCTTTACTCCATATGTGAGTCCGCTCGACAAGCTATCAGCCGCTTCTCCTCGCATCATCAACCATCATGTCGATCATGTCAACAACATATCATGAAATCAATAGTATAACATCAAAACCACAATAATATCGTAATGAAAATAACTCAACAGCTCCACTCCTCGACTAATCCGAGTCTGTTATTCCCACCCATGCTCTCTCAGATCCTCGCGTCCAAACTCTCGACACCAATGTAACCGAAATAATAGCACTCGGGGATATAGCATAAAACATCCTGCCATCAATCATGATGCATCATCATCAAGGTTAAGTTGTTCATCATCATAAAAAATCCAAATCACTTGCAAGAAACTGTCCTAAAAGAATAAGTCAATAAAATGTGTTCGTTAGAGCGGGATGTTACATACACTTCTGGTCTAAACTGTCCCGCTCGCGATAATGCCAAATAAATGTACCACAATATCGTAAGGACCCCACAAAGATTACAAGTCTATCTATCCAACAAAATGGAAGTTGTTGACGATATCATATGCATCCTCCTGTACCGCCGAGTGCGGACTATAACCGCCCCACTGGACCTTGACCTGATTCCATCACTGACGTCAGAATCGCTCGTAACGCCAGCTGATCTAAAATGCGGATCGCTCACCGTGAGCCCTCAACCGGGATACATGCAAGGAACTCATGTCAATCACGTGTGTGGATCACTAACATAATGTATCAAAATGCATACATGAAAAACATCATGCATACAGTTCAAAGAATCATGCAAGGCTAGACGATAGGCCACTCGCCTCCTTCTCTCCACAATCTCGAAGGTCCCACCTAACCTAGGAGGAGAGAGTTTAGCTCCATTTTCCAAACTTGATCGAACTCTTATGCGTTTAAACGAAGAAATATCACCACCTTTGTAACTATGGTCTAATTCCTATGCACGATACTCTTCACGATCATGCGCTCTCTTTATCCTTTGTCTTATGGTTTCATCCGGCCTTCCATTTCTTGGATCGCTTCGCGTCCCACCAGGACCCTATCCCTCGCCGCATCTCAACTCAAGGGCGGCCCAATTTCTGGTTTGCATGCGAAGAACCTGCTAAAAGGCTCCATCTTTAAATGGTGCTCGCAATCAAGGTTGTAAGCGATTCACGAGGCAAGAATTCTCCCAACGCTTTTGTTAGTCCATCATGTACATGCGCAATATGTCTTCCAAGGTTTGTTCATAATGCCTGGCTCATATCCGCTGGCCTTCTCAAGTGATACGCATTAAAATTAAGTTGAGTCTCTAAGACCTCTTTTGAACTTCGGCCCACAATCGTCCAGTAAACATCCATCCTCAATCGGATATAATCCTCCTAGGCACGCCATGTAGCCTCACAATCTCACCGGGATGAAAACTCTATGTCGTGCCCCGACACGCTGTATGCACAGAATAAAGTGAGCACTCTCTTCAGAGTGTCAACCACTACAAAATCGCTTACGTTCCCTTTGCCAAGGCCGGCAATCGAATAATAAAATCCATCAAAATGACTTCCCATTTTCGACCTGAATGGTGTGTGGTTGTAGTAATCCTGCCCGGTGTCTATTTTCAGCCTTTACCTGTTGAAACTTGAGACATATAGCCACAAAGTTGACTATGTCGGTTTCATTCCCTTCCGTAAGAACAAGGCTTAAGTTCTTCCCTCATCCTTGTGACTCTTGGGTGAGCCACGTAAACAGCTCTATGAGCCTCGCCATGATCAACATCCTCATCTCGTCATTTGGCGGTACATAAATCTGACCTCTAAACCTCAATAAACCATCGCTATCAAAAGAAGATCCTTCAAATCGTACCATCATAGTGTTTTGTCCGGGATAAAATCGACTTCATTGCACCACCATCGCCATCGTCAGAAAGTGAGAGAATCTTCAATGAGATTCGCTGGAAGAGGCACTAAAAATATCGAAATTTTGACTCAAGGCATCTACCACTGGGTTCCATCGCTCCTTATATGCATATCGGTCAGACGCTAAGCAATTCCGACCAACGCTGTTGTCACGCTGCTCGTAGTCAGCTTCTTTATGCGGAAAATGTGTTGTAATCCACTCATGATCGCCCCCATCAAATTTTCGTCCAACTAGGTAGTGTTTCCATACCTTTAAGGCATAAACGAGGGCCAATAATTCCAAACCATGATATGGATTGCAACCCACCCTCAAAGGTTTTCTAAATCAAGAACTTTCTCCCCATTACAGATCGCCGATCTCGCGGATCTTGATTTTATATACCGGCTCTGAACCAATACCGGGGATCCGGCTTCAATTCTAATAATAACTAGATATGCTCTTCGAATCAATGGGCCACATCTCTCTTTCGCAACTCTCGACTTCGAGGTTTTGAAATCTCAAACCCCGCTACCCTCAGACTGATCTTCAGAGTTAATGACTCCGCTGCCACCGCCTCGAACCTAGGATTTCCAGCCGGTGAATTAAGCAAATCTCTAAATCCTCACCACTACTCGACCGGTTATCTTTTGGAGTGGAAGATTTGCTGACATGTATTCTTCCCAATCGACGATTATGCTTCTACTTCAAGACTTTGGCTTCAACCATCAACAATCCTACGTACCTTTGATCAATCCACTCCATATCTTCCGAAGTCTTCGCCAGCCCTTTCCTCCCTTTGCTTCCTTCTCGAGTTCTCAGATTCAGCATCGCATGCCCTCCTTCAAGATCGGCAGCTCATCGCCGATTTCGAAGCTTTTAGAAACTTCAATTACAAACCGCCCTCCAATGACTTTTCTACCCGGATCATAATATGCTAACGCTGCGGTCCTCCCCGTGATCGATGATTAAATTCCACTTTGGGTCTTCACTCCAAAGAGTATGGATCTGCTCCAGCACGCCTCCCCTTAAATTTGATGGTTGCGAATCGCTGAAACTTTAATTGAGTGCTCAAATCTTTCCATCTCCTCGCCCCGTCCGGGACGACTCTAAATTCACTTTGCTTGATTCAAATAACCGTGAATCCAATCATGTCTAACAAGTGCACCTCATGATGCATCTCAGTTGTCCCAACTACACCCAATGTATCCATCCAAATCATCCTAATGTCATCCAATCCATTTGTCCAACTCAACTCAACTCACACAATCAATTTGTCCAACTCAACTCAATTAACAAAATCAATTTGCCCAACTCATCCCAAGTGCCCTCAATCCATCCAAGTTCACATGATTTCACCCAAACCATCAAAGTCCATCCAACTATGTCCAAATCTATCCAAGTCCGTCCAACTACACCCAAGTGCATCCAATGGATGTGTGCTCAACATACAAAAACATCCAACAATTGTGATCTGTAGATACTTGTGCCCATAAGCACTTTTGTCATTTATCCCAACCCCCAAATGTGGGTCACCCAACTCTATTGGTCCACATATAATCCAAGCACCCAAGCCAATCAAGTTTTCTATGTCATCTTGTCCATCATGCAAAATGCATGTTTAGGGGCAAAGTTGCCCAACAATCTTATATGTCTTTTCTCACCAAGTTCTCTCGGTGCATCTAACTAGTGCAAGGTACTAATGTTTGCAATGCACCCAATCTATAAGAAAGAGTGCCCAATATATCCATGATCCACCCGCCAACAACCAAGCCACCCAAAACCATCTCTTCTAGCCATCAACCTTCCACCATGTCCATCCTTGCCAATCAATGACCACCAAGGTGATCATGTAACAAACGTGCAACTCCGGGCTAAGGCCTTACAATCTCCCTCTCAAAATACTAACATAAATATATTAAAACATAGACTAACTTTTTAATGATAAAATGGCATTTTATAATTAGTTTTATAAATAATTGTTCATCTCTTCTCTTCTAATTAGCCTTTATAAACAATTGTTCGAGGGGATACAGATTGTTCATCTCTTCTCTAATGTCATGCTCAAGATGGTCTACTCTTATCATACTATTAACATGAATGTGTGATATTCTCAAGAGAATCTACAATGCAATGTGTATAGTCATAGCTTGGATAAATGCACCATTTATCTCCTGCATGTGGATGTGGTGTAAACTTTATGCGATAAGCAATTAGATCATACATATTATAATTATCACTTTTCATATATTGTTTCATGCGAAGAGTTGCCTTTCCTTCATCAATCACTCCCCGCCTCATTTCATCAAACAACATTAAAGACCCTGCAATAGGTCGATTTCTCCATGGAGAAACTAGCTTTTTTTTTCTCTATACTCCTTTACTTCTTCAGGAGTCTGATGATCAACATATGCATGACCACATTTTATCAACTCCACTTCCAGATCATAAAGCTCTTGAAAATAGTCACCGTTGTATGTTATCTTGAAAGGCCCCCATCCCATCCAATGTACAATTTCTTGAATATGTTCAATATATTCTTTTTTCTCGGCCTCTCGATTTGTATCATCAAATCTTAATAGCAACACCCATTTCTTTCCTTGGCTAAGCCAAAGCTGACGAACATGGCCTTGGCATGGCCAATGTGAAGATACCCATTTGGCTCAGGAGGAAAACGTGTAAATAATTTGCCACCTGTTTCTTTCAAATGCTTTTCAAGTTTCTCTTTTGTGTTATGAGGCCTCCAAATAGAACCATCACTAAAAATATTTCCGTGTGTACCTGAATATTCTCGCCTGGTTCAGGAAATATTAAAAATGGATTGGTCGATTGTTTAACTAGTGCAGTCACCAAAGAAGTCAACAAGGATGATTGAAGGCAAGGTCAAGCTTTGAGGCAAAAATTTCGGTGACTAACAATTTCTCAAATTTAAATGACAGCAGTTTAAAGAGCCAAGACGTGTAAAGGTAAGGATTATTTAAAGCATGCAACGTATTGAAGAGGCAGTCCACTGCATGACTCATAAAGAGTTAACACGCAGACTCCAGCCGACCGGACTTTAACCTGCAAACAGTATTAAAACGCAGACCAAGGTTGGGAAAGTATCCACGTATCTATTAATGCCCAGTCCGACTGAACGCACAGTCCAAACGCAGACCAATCGGTGGAAAAAAATGCAGCTGATATAGTAACGCATACCATACACAGTTACCAATTTAGTCATTACGGAATTAGTCATTTACGGAATGACGGTTACGGGATAAGCAATTAATATTGTAATTATCGACGAAATATCAGTTATATATCAATTAGCATACCAAAACGCATATCAATTTAAGCTTACCAGGTTTAAATGCGCGCAGTAACAGGTATCAACAACCGCATACCAATGGAAACGCCCAAGAACTAACACGCATATCAAGTGAAAACGCCCACGAACTAAAACGTATATCA
>SNQJ01S0146820.1:21373-41048 GCA_010110895.2 Picea sitchensis | reverse complement strand
TTTCAATTCTGAAATTTATTTCTGTTAAGTTTTTTATATGCTGAAACACAGTGCTAAGTCATATGCTGAAACACTGCTGTGAGTATATGCTGAAACACAGTGTTGAGTCATATGCTGAAACACCGCTGTGAGTATATGTTGAAACACAGTGCTGAGTCATATGCTGAAACACCGTTGTGAGTATACGCTGAAACACAGTGCTGAGTCATATGTTGAAACACCTCTGTGAGTATATGCTGAAACACAGTGATGTAACATATGCTGAAACATAGTGTTGTAACATATGATGAAACACAGTGCTGAGTCATATGATGAAACACCGTTGTGAGTATATGCTGAAACACAGAGCTGTAACATATGCTGAAACAGTGCTGAAACTGAGTTTGGCATTTAAATTTGGCTGAAAAATCAGCGAGACTGAAACTGGGTTGGGGTTTTGAAAAATTAACACGTATCTCTGAAGATCCATATGGGGAGATGCACTCCCTTCCATGTGTTTGATAGTGTAGATGACGGTATGTAGAGGTAATTCACGAACATCCCTGATAGAGACTTTGCCTCTATGCTTCTGAATACCGGGTATGCAATGCTCACTAATATAGTGACTCATGGGCTTGCCACCTCCCCTGCTACATGTTAGCATAACTCAAGCCCCACGGTGAGACAAACCAGTCAAGAAGAAGATATCCTTAATATCTATCATAAGAATGTGTGCCCCCACACATAATTCTTATTGGTTCACATCCCACATGTGAATTAAGTATTCTAGTAACCTCAACTGGGCCATCATGCCCTGGATCTTGAAGAATTTTAGCAGTCCACACTACTGGAGGGAATTTACCGTTCCTAGGTCATCCTCGGTAATGTAATCTCTCTCTCTCTCTCTCTCTCTCTCTCTCTCTCTCTCTCTCTTTCCATTCCAACATCCTTACCATAGAAAACCTGCAATGGAGCATAAAAGAGAGATTAACACCTTCATCTTCCCCTTGGAAACTTTTTATTGGCAAATACATCAAAGGACATTTTTTTATTTGCGCACATCACAGGCCTGCACGTTCGTATAGTGAGGAGTCATTGTATGCTAGCTTAAAGGCCTCCTGCAACAACCTTGGTTCATTTCAAGGAATGATACAAATGCCTACAATGACCTTCACGCGCAAGTACTCTTAAAAATGCAACCCAAAAAGCCATTTCTAGCCAATGAAAAGAAAAAATTAATCCTTGAAAAGTTGAAGGAGATGAAAATTACCTGTCCTACATAGATCGTTCACCAAATGATCAAATGTGCCTCCTGAAATCCACAGTGGAAATGTGAGGTAAAATGGGGGGTTTTGGAACAAAGTTTGGGTGGAGTAACAATGAAATAGTAAAATGAAGTTTTTTACCCATTTTTATTACTTTTTTACTTTTTCATTTTTTTTTTATATATTATTTTATATATATTCCACCTAAACCCTAAAGTTATAACGAAATTGAAAGTGTTTGGTTTTTTGCAGATTAAAAACCCAGGAGTAAAATATTGAACAAGGATACACCTTTTTGGTTTTTTTTTATACATTTGTCGCATGTACAGATCCTTTTAGAGTTTTTCAGGAAAAAATCTGAGCTTAGTTTTTGTTCTTTCTCGTGCTCGTAAATCAATGAGAATGTGACCAAGTATAATTTTATCACTTTTTTGTACTCGTAATGGTAACACAAAAAATGAAACCCATGGAGTATCCTTTAAGCTTTTTTCACACTCCGTAAAAATGAAAATATTGTTGAGCGACCTTGGTCTTTTCACGCTCGTAAAAGTTTCTGAAGAAAAAAATTGATGAGAGGTAGGTTATCAATTTTTTGGTCTCATCAAATTAAATTATGAAAAAAAAACTTGTGGAGTTCTCTTTAAGTGCTTTTCAGACTCTCTAAACATGAAAAACACCCAAGTTTTCTCTCTTTGGACTCGTTAAACAAACATCAAAAGATCCATATGGGACTGAACCACTCCTTCTTAGGGTTCGTTAAAAGTACTTTGAGGGACTCGTTCGAAGGATGAGATTACTTCAATAAGCATATGTTATCCTCCTCAATATTGCGTAAAAATAAAGAGGTACTCGCCAGAAATGGTGGGTAGAAATTTGAGAAAGAAATGTTTCTCTGTATCCATGTTAGTGGTAGTAATAGTCTCTTGTGAACATGACACCCCCCTTCATCATTGTATCTAGGTTGGAAAATCCATTTGTCTCTCGTTTGACCATCCACATGTCCATATGTTGGGTCCTCCTTGATTCAATGTTGCCAAGACCATTTTTGTGTCGTTCATATGTTCAAGAGAAGTCTAGCTTTAATAAGCCTTCTATCAATTCATCCACTACAGTTATAAATTTTCTACCATGTCAGCCTTCCCTGTGTCATTTTTGAATCATTTCATACTCTAATCTATCTCAAATCTGTTACTTATTTCATGTCATTGATGGGGGATACATCAAGGCCCTCCTGTGACGAGTCTTTTCCTATCGAATTCGGCTCATTATCCAGGAACAAGACTTAGAAATCATTCAGTACCTTAGAACCGGCATGCCTCAATGACAGGTTTCTTCGCTTTCAGTAGTGGGTTTACACCATTGGCCCCTGATTGGAATATGCCCTCAAGTGTTCTACTTCAACTCCTTTATTCACACTCATCATATTGTATTGGGGTACCTTGGGAATCATTGACATCAATGGTGATTTCCCTCGCACTTGTTAACAATTCTCATCATTGATCGGTAATCAAGTGGTTTCTACCATGTTCAATTTCAATGCCTATAATCACATGGTTAGATTCGTACTTAGGGATGATAGAAATGAAGACCCTGGGTCATACCATTCTGATCCAAGCTGCGATGGAGTATTCATGATTTTTATTGACACATAGATCCACTTTGTATGTCTCGTGGCTATGTCTGAATTTGAGTCATTTTAGAGAATAGATCCACAGTGTATTCTGGGTGGCTATGTCAATTCACCTTGAAATGGATCCATGGTGTATATTTAGTGGCCATGACTCATTTGACACTTTCTAATTTGAGTATGGGAATTCCTACCTTGGGCAATGGTATATTATTATGTTGATTCTTAACTATTTTCAGGTTCCTGATTGGTGCACTCTTTGTTTCCGACACATACATTCTACAAAGTATTTCGGCTGTCACGAGTTCCAGCCTCATACTTTGGGGGGAATTCTGTTACACATTATTTTGGTCATCATAGTGATCCATTGACAACATGTGTTCATGTTCCCAAAACAAGTCTTTCTCCATGAGGAAAGTGACCGACTTTCTCTTCTAAAAAAACCTAATAAAGAAGGTCATCGTAGGCTGCACCATAAGCAAGATGTGACGATGCCTGGTAGTCATACTCTTCCCTAAAATGGGTTTGTGATGTCTCTGCAGGCTACTCTACAGCTAGGGTGCGACGATGTCAAAAGGCTAATAAAAGGTCGACCTTCACAAAAGTTCTAGAAGATGAGGTGGCATTCGTATGGTTGGGATCCTACTCACTTCTCTGATTTGGTGGGATCATCCTAATCTCTTCAACCATCTCTATTTTCCCTATATAAAGATGTATTTCTCATGGAAAAGGCTAAGGTTGATTCAAGCAAGATTATTATTGAATAGGCTAATAATTGGATGAATAATTCTACATTAGTTCATACTTGAGGGCTTCATTTCAATTCATCAAGTCATTGCAGATCTTCTTCATTCAAGGTTGGAGAAAGTGTGTGTGTTGGAAAAAAGGGTCATCAGAAGGGGACCTTGCAACATCAAGGCTTTGTTTGTAATCTCCACTTTCATTATTTATAATGCAGTAATATGTTTCTTTCCCATAAAACTTGTTTTGTTTTATTGTATGATTCCTTGATCACATGCATAAGTTCTTGTTGAGTATATTATATTGCTTTCACTTTGGTTGTCTTGTGTTCCCTTGCAGATCTAATATCACAGGAGCACTGGAGTGGATCTAGGATGACAACGGTGAGAGGAAGCGATATTTAAATGGTATGTTGTCCGTCTCTTGTTATATAGTAAATGTTGGATTACTGAGAGCGGGCGTGAATCAATAATCGAGAAATTTAATCATTTTAACCATATAATCCAAGTGTTATATCAATGTAGCATTATCATCCAATAACTGTAGATTAAATAAGCAATGAACAAATGAACAATCATACACATACACAGTACACCAGTGTTTTACGTGGAAACCCAAAGCGAGAGAAAACCACAGAATGATTTTTCTTATATGTCTTGAAGAATTACATTCATTGGAAGCACCAACTTCCTTTGTTTTCCAGCTACAACTAGAAGGAGGATCCAACCCCCTTGTTTCTCATGCTACAACCTGAAGGAACCTCCAACTGCCCTATTCTCTGGCTACAACCAGAAGGAGGCTACAACCCCCTATGTTCTTTTGTTCTTTTTCTACAACCAGAAGGTGGCTACAACCACCTGTCCTTGCCCCGTCCAACTGCCCTGAAGTACAAGTAGAATGATGGAACCACTGTCACACTATCATTGTGAGATATACCACTATAAACCTGAACCATGAATCAACCATGCATCAACATGTACCTCAACTTTTAATCAACCTGTACCATAAACAAGTGCATCAAACCATGTACCAAATATGTACCAATCATGTGTCAACTACTCATCAACTATGACTCATCAATATGTACGAACATCATCAACTATACACCTCATGTATGTGCCAACTCATCAATACTTGTCTCAACCATGTACCCAACATGTACCTTAACCAAAATCCCTCATCAATTTCATCATACAAATATTATTTGTAACTATGTAATAGACTTGGTGTATATGATCACATACCTGCAAACCTTCCTTAACTTTAAAAACAAGAGACTAGGATTTTCATCAAACTTTTCTTTAGTCTCACATGACTAGTTTTGGATTAGTCAACAACCCTAACTTGAAATAATCATAACTATGTAATTGTAATGAATAAATATATGAAACTGATACACAATGTTCTTCAGTGTGTTTTATGCAATTCCTCCAGGTGTCACTACTTGGAACCTCTCATAAAAGGAGTTATTGAAAAAATGGCATACCTTTCTGAATTCTGGATTATTTTAGAGAGCGACCTTCTAGAGCATGCCCCACATGGAATATTTGTTGAATCGATCTGAAAATGTTACAAATAATACTAAATATTGTACTCTAAGCAACAAATTTGTTCTTACTGAATTTGGCTCTGTTATGAATAAGTTATGACATTTTTATCTGAAACACTTGTTTTAGACTAATTTCAAGACTAGCCACAAACCCTATTTTCCATGGAGTGTAAATCCAAAAATAAAACGACCCACAAGATGAATGTTTTACCAAATATACTTGGATATGTTTCCTCAATGGCCTATCAATTTCATGGTCTGAATCATTCTAGAAAACAAGTTATTGCGAAAATGGTGAGATGACCTATAAATAACATACCTTAGAAAGCATCATCAAAAGAATTTATCCTCCCTTGAATTCCGACCTTCTTTTCTTCACCTTCCCTCTGAAATTCGGCTTAGATATCCTTTGGTTACCTCATTCACCTATAGATATTCAATATGCTCAAGTGTGATGTAAAATGAGATAGCCTTGCTTCTTATTTATACTCTCCATCTTCTAGGTCACTTAACCCATTTCTAGGTCACTTAACCTATCTTCCTCATTTTTAGGGTTAACCACTTTCCATAATGAGAAAGTTCTCCATTACTTTATTATTTAAATATTCCTCCTTGAATTTGTCACCTCACTTTATTATTTAAATAATCTTCTTTGATTTTGTCACTTCACTTTATTATTTAAATAATCCTTCTTAACTTTGTCACTTTACTTTATCATTTAAAAAATAATTTATTCTTTGCACTATCTTTGACTTCTTTGACCTTTTGGGGCTTCAAGCCAACATATGAGGGTCCTCCAACTTCTCAAGGCCATAACTCTCAAACCGTGAGGAGTTATGTGACATTCCACATACCACCAGAAATGGTATGACATGTACTATCCATATATAATAGTATTACCTTTGAATATATTAAAACACATACCATTATACATGAAACAACCTTTGGTCCATTACCCAAACTTTTGTGCTACCAAAATTCACTACCGGACTTTCTTCAAAGGTTGACATCAATGACAACCAACCTTAATCAACAATATCCCCCTTTGGCATTGATCGAAACACTCTGATGCAATATTGAAAGGAATATCACTCATGCTCCCCCTAGAAACATGTCTATGTTCTCTGCATCTCTGTGACCATTGCTTCCCCCTGGAACCATGCCTCTATCCTCTGCATCGGATGAATCTCTCACCCTTTGTCAAGAATGGAAAAGGTATATTTCCATTTGGGGTCACTCCCCCTGACTGAACTGTCCTCTTTATGGTGCTTCCTCGTGTACATCTAAGACATAAAAGATAAACATTCAAAATCATTCATTTTGGAGTATAAATAACTTTGAGTCTTTGGCGAAGATACTCAAAGGCTTCCCTTGGAAGTGGTTTTGTAAATATGTCTGCCACTTGTTCTTTTATGCCCACATACTCAACTCTGATGTTCTTTTCTGCAACATATTCCCGTAGAAAGTGATACTTGATTGGAATGTTCTTTGTCTTGGAGTGCATCATCGAGTTCTTTGAGATATTGATGGCAATTTTATTATGACAATAGATTGGAATGGGCTCATCATACTCAACCTATATATCTATCAAATTTTATTTCATCCAAAGAACCTGTGTACAACATGATGTTGCTGCAATATACTATGCCTCAGCTGTAGTTAGAGATATTGATGATTTTTTCTTGCTTAGACATGATACTAAAAACTCACCCAAGTAGAACGCTTCTCCACTGGTGCTTTGTCAGTCATCAATACAACCTTCCCAATATGCATATGTGTAGGAAATAAGAGATAGATCCTTTCCTTTTGGTTACCATAATCCAAACTCTTATGTTCCTTTGAGATATTTGAAAATTCTCTTCAACGCTAATACATGTGATTCCTTTGGTGTTGCTTGAAATAGTGCCACATATCCAACTGCCTACATTACATGCAGTGCGGATGTTGTCACATATAGTAGGCTACCAATCATTGACGTATTTCCTCTAATATGTATACTTTGAATCATCATATTTTTCTTAACTTGCAAGCTGGTTTGCATGGAAGTGATAAGCTGGTTTGCAATCTTCCATTCCGAACCTCTTTAGCATTTCTAGCGATATACTTGGTTTGAGAAATAAAAATTCCTTAGTTTGCTTTGATGTATATGAAGTCCTAGAAGAAGGATAGTTCTCCAAGTAATGACATTTCAAAGTCATTCTTCATATCCTTGCAATTTTTGAAACTAACTTTTGTCATCATCACTACCAAAAATAATATCATCAACATAAACTTCAATTAATAAAATATTACCTTGACTTACCTTGATGTAGAGGTTGATGTCTACACTTCCTTTCTGAATCACCTTGATGTAGATATTTATCAGGTCTAGAGTACCATGCTCTAGAACTTGTTTTAGACCATACAAGACCTTATTTAATTTGCACAAATAGTCTGCATTCGACAATAGAATTATACGGTTGTTCAATGTAGACTTCTTCTTCAAGTTCTCCATTCGAGAAAAGTTGATTTCACGTCCATCGATACACTTTAATATTTTCAAGCATGCATAAGCTAAAATAAATCGGTTGCTTCCGTGCAGGCCGGGAAAATGTCTCTTCAAATTCGGTTTCTTCAATCTGTGCATATCTTTACATACCAATCTAGGTTTGTTCCTTATAACCTATCCATGCCGTTAGGTTTATTCCTATATACCCACTTTGTGTGATCACATTCTTATCATTGGGTCTTGGAACCAATTCCCAAATGTCATTTTCTCTATTTGATCCAATTATTCATCGGACTTGTTCCAAAATTCATCCTTCTTGGCCTCTTCAAAATAGGTTGGTTCAATCATAGATGTGAGTGCTAGGTGTGTTTGTTTTGGTGAATGGATTCTTCTTCTAGTCTGACTTACTGCGTCTTTGTTTCCAATAATATGATGAAGGATGATTTTTGTACTAGATCTACTAGGTGTCTTTGGAGCACTTGTTGATGATCTTATGCTTTTGTTTGATTCTCTTCATCTTCCTCTTAAGCCTTTAATAGCCAATTTGTTCCATTGATTCATTTCTTCTTCCTTTGATTACAGTGCATGTTTCATCAATTGTTATGTTGATTCTTTCTACAACTTTATTCAATCTCATGTTAGCCTTGTATGATTTCCTTGTACTTGAGTAACCAACAATCACTCCTTTGTGTTCGACAACGAATATTCCAGCAGAGGACGAACACCTTGGGTAACCACTCACACAACCAGATCAAAGATCAACCTGCATAGATGTTTTCAGTGGTAAAACCCCTACTGAGAGCATCCATTATTAGCCGTACTTGGGCGTTTAATACAAGAAAAGATTACAGAGATATTTTACAAGAGGTTTCTCACAATCGATCATCGGCAAATGACCCTCCATGCTCTTTAAATAGAGATCATGGACGATGAGATTGTTAAGCCGCGGATCAATGGCGTTAAGATGCGAGGAAATTATGAGCAGAGTAGGTCATTCTATGTCGGGAACATATCTTGGCCGTCGGATTTCCTAACTACAAATGCATGCTAATGCATACTAAGAAACACACTTTTACTCGCGACATATTAGACCATGTTGGTCTTAACTAACTCCTAATTGTACAAATATCCTAACATCATAAGAACAACTTGGGATAGGATTGAAGGATTTACAATAATGACTGTCAGGAGAAGGAAGAGCATTAGAGCCTATCCCCATAATAACTGACTTCGAACTCCTAGCATAGATCGAAGTTGGAAAACTTAAACTACGTAGGAACTTTGTGAAAATATGCGCAACTTGATCTTCATGGGCAAAGAGCACTTCAATAACGATCATGAATGAGCTTTTCGATGAAGTGCATGTAGCTCGATGTGCTTGCGATGGCGTGGTATTTGGGTATTTGGCAAGCTTGATGGCACTGATTGTCACACCAAAGTACGGTCGGGATCTTTGGTGTTGGAATCCAAACTCTAAAAAGGATGCAGCCGAGCCAGAATACGACTACATTAACACGCCGATTACTCTGCTTCTCTTGCGAAGAAAGTCACAGAGCACATTGTTTCTTACGAAGCCAAGTGATAGGTCACGAACCAAGGCTGAAAACATAACATATGATGAACTTCCAGATCATCAAGGTCGTAGGCCCAATTTGAATCGATGAAACCAACCAATAAGGAGTCCCCGGCGTAATGTATCCCAAAGGCAGGCGGTACCACGAGAACATAGCGAGAAGTATCACTTTTAAAACTCAATGGCTTTCATGGGGTGTTTATGTCGGGCAACAAGACCAGCAGCAAAGGAAAGATCCGGGCGGAGTGAGTCAAAGTATAGAGGGCTACCAACTAAGCCGGCGATCACGGGGTGGCATCAACCGGAGGAGAAGTACAAGTGGCGGAAAGCTTGACTCCAGAATGGAAAGGAGAAGGGTTTACAATAGATCCGTAATGGCGACGAAGAAGATTTCTGGCATGCCAGGCTGGGAAAGAAAAATTCCTTCATTAGTTTGCAAAACTTGAGGCCAAGAAAATAGTGCAAAAAAAACTAATTTGTCATTTCATTCTTTTTAAAGGAACGGTTTTCACATGGTTTTAAGTTTTGAGTCACTACCGGTAAGGATAAGATTAATGTTATAAAGGACAAGGATGATGAGATGGCTACCCTGCACTGTAGGCATAGACATTGGGGTCGAATGGCATCTAGAATCCGATTGGCAATAAAGAAGCTATCCATTTTGGCGCCGCAAGCTCGGGGAGCTTGCTTGGAACCATAAAGAGACTTCTTGAGGAAACAAACAAGGCTAGAATTCGGACATAGCGAGGAGGTTGTTCATGTAGATTTCTTCTTTCAAATAGCCATGCACCGGAAGAAACGATTTAACATCCATCGATGGACCTCCCATTTACATGAAGCCGTGAGAGGGCAAGAACAAAGGCCGGATGGAATTCATTTTGACTACAAAGGAAAAGGTTTCGTATGATGATACGCCCAACTTGGGAAAATCGCTGGCAACTAATCCCAGTATAACGTATGGCACCGGCCTTCCATCGGATGCATACTTAGTTAGGTATACCCATTTGCATCTAACAAAGTTTATTCCTTTTGGAAGAGAGACAAGATCAGTATGGATTTTCCATTAAGAGCGATACTCCTCATTGTCTTGTATCCCAATCTGGATGACACAGCTTACACCAAATGTCTACGGATCATGAGTTTCTGAAACTGAGCCAAAATAGAAGAGGCTTCATTTGGAGCTGTGAGCGATAAAATGACGATGAAGGATCTAACAAAGATCACCGGTACTTCTTGTGTTGAGCGGACCCATCTAGGAAGCTGGTGATGGTGGCATTCCGAGGTTCAAAGGAATCGCCGGAGGAATGTCGGTAGGCGGAGGTGTATTTTCATCCCCACTTTCATCATCTAAAGAAGAATCGAGAATAGGAACAAAAGAAGGCGCATTTAAAGATGTTTCATGAGACCAAGGAAGGCACAATTGGCGAATTAGGTTTGCGGGCCAAGTGATTTTCATCAAATTTAACATCTTCTAAGAATAATTTCATTACAATGTGGGTGAAGAGTCTATAACCTTTGACATCTTCGAATAACCCTTTCGTCATACACTTCTCACTTTTAGTACGCAATGCTTCCGTTTCTCATGAGATGTGACCCATGCTATCACGCCGACCTGCGGAAGTGACTTACATGCAGTTTAATTTTGGTAAGCTTCATACGGTGTTTATTTTTAAGAGCCTTTGTGAAGTCACGATTGACTATGTAATTTACCCGCGATTGATTGCTTACTTGGCTCATGGAGCTTAATCAACAGATTGGATCATACAATTAGCCATTTCTTTTAATGTGCGGTTCTTTCTCTCGGCAACACCATTTTGTTGTGGGTGTATATGGAACAGTGTGTTAAATTTGGATGCCACAGTAATGGTCGCTGATAACTTGTGGAAATTGTGTTCATATTAGCCTCCATTATCTGTTCTTAACCTTTAAGATTTGATGTCGGTGCTTTTCTACGAGGGCTTTGTAGGCCAAAAACTAATCAAAAACTTCACTTTTGAGTTTTAAGAGAGATTAAGCCAGAATGCGTCTGGAAGAGTCATCAATGAAAGTTAAAATACTTGCACCAGAAAAGAAGGAGGTAAAGGGGACCACACAAATCAACGTGAGCAGTACAAAGGACGTGCCGAGAACGTTTGTCCGCTTGTCAGATGATGTTTCGCGAGAACACAAGCAGAAGCACACACACATCTCGCATGAAACAAGGAAGACGATTACATACGGTTGATTACATAGTTTTTTTGTAATGAGATATAGTTTATATTACCAAACCGCTCATGCCAAAAGTTTGCTCAAGTCATCGCTATGAGCAGCAAAGACTGATGAAAAGGCGATGACCCAAGTTGTCAATTGTACCGCTATTAATGTCATCGGCGATTCGAGTTCAAGAACATGTTTAGGATCTTTAGATCGCGATTACAACGGTGAGGTGGCTTCGGCGGTTTTACCTTCACAGACCAGAGTGATTTAATATAATGATAGAAGGTTGAAAGAGAGTTTTGGAACACATAATGCATCATTGAAATGACCATTTTATTACGAATTGTTTCGGATCCTACAACACTAAGAGATCTATCATCACCAACAAATGTTGTCTTGGTGTTACATTCATTAAGAAAAAAAAAAAAATGGCTTTATCCTTAGCCATATGATAAGATGCTCTGAATCAATAAGCCACTCGCTGTCGGAGAAGAAGAGGTAGTAGTAGAAGGTGTATTGAAGGAAAAGCCAGAGGAAGCGAAGAGTGCATGTCCATGAGAAGAAGAAGAGGAATCAATGCGATGTTGTGGCACTTCGCCGTTCTGAGCTGCCATCTTCTTGAAACATGCGGACTCATCATGACCATCTTTATTACAAAGTTTGTGTTTGTTGGTATTCTTTTTATATTTTGATCCTTTGTCACCATTAGGGTGACTATCTGGGCGGGTTTGGGACCGTTAGGTTGTTTGTTGTTGTGGCGGGATTTTGCTTCTTGGGATACTAGGGTTTATCTTCTGCTGGGAAGCTAAGGCTTTGTTTGAGGTATGCAGGTTTGATCACTCGAGTTGTGAGCTATCTTCCTCTCTAATCGAAAGAAATTTCAAAAGGACTCAAGAGTGGGTTCTACATAAGCTTCTACAACTTGGAGCCTCTTTCATGGCATAAAAGGTAGATACAAACACGGAATATACACTACCTAGCCAGAAGAATAAAAGAAATATACAGCAGTTCCTTCATTTTATGTTGCATTCTATACATAAAAAGTCAGGTGTTTTAAACTTAGATAGATAGTCTCCAAGGCAAGAAAAATCTTGGATTCAAGCTCATTATTTGATTTTCTAGCTGTTGTGCTCGAGATAATATTGAGTTTACGAAACAAAGATTCAATCTTTGTCCCAAGCTTCTTCTGGGTCATCAACTCCTTGGAGATGATGCAAGTAGATCGGAGAGAGATGGACATTCCAATGATGTGATCCGTGTACGTGTTCTTTATTCCATTTGGCTTTCTTATCATCATCGATTGGGGCTTCTTCTGTTCCCATGGTGTCCAGATGGAGTCCTTTACTTTCTTAATAAATCGCTGCATATGGGATCTCCATTGGAAGTAGTTATCATTGGCATGGCAGTACTGTACGGTATATTAAATATGTAGATAATGTTTGAATTTAAAAACAGAAACTAATGATCTGGATGGAAGATCTTGAAAAGTTGTGCGGTTTTTTAAAAAAACGACACTAAAAAATGACTTTTGATGTGAGAGTTATGCCTTTTTAAAGAGCATAAGCGGTATAAATAACCACATGATGGTGTAAGCTACTTTATGAAGTGACCCACTTTTATAAAGAAGTGGGGATCACTTTTTATTGGTTACCTTATATGAAAAGAATTGCACATACAAAATAACTCCTAAAATATAAAGCTATATGGTGATTCCTTTTATACTTGAAATTGATGCACTTTACAATTTTTAGCATGAACTTTTCAAAGTAACAAAGAGGAACTTGAACTCAGGGCCTCTTACTTTATAAGGCAACTTTTAACCAAGTTAGATTGAAAAACATATTGTATTGTTTGGAAGGAGGATTGGGGGTGTTGTTGTTGTTGTTGTTGTTGTTGTTGTTGTTGTTGTTGTTGTTGTTGTTGTTGTTGTTGTTGTTGTTGTTGTTGTTGTTGTTGTTGTTGTTGTTGTTGTTGTTGTTGTTGTTGTTGTTGGTGAAGGCGGCCCAGCGGAGAGCTTGCTCAAACTCTTTCACACAAGAAAAAAAAAAAAAAAAAAAAAAAAAAAAAAGGGTTAGATCTCGGTTAGCTTACGGAGATGCACCTTTCCTGTCATTTACGATTTGCTGAGATTGCACAGAGCACGGGGAAAAGAGTATGCACATATCTAAAAGAGTAGAAAGCCGGAAATAAAAAAATACAAACCGAAATAAAATCAAAACTTTCAAAAAATGCATTATTCGGACTTTATACCTCAGGATCGGTACGTAATGGCGTATGCTGGAATAGCGGAAACCTTTACCGAGTGAAGCGAAAAGTGTTCTGAATAAGAAAAGTGATAACTCGGACGCTTAATGGAACAGTCCTTTCAGCCCAGAAATGTACAGAAATGCCAGAAGATGGAGATGGGGCAACTCGGCTTCCGATCTCGATCTACAACAGGACAGGGTCTTCGCTTGTTTTCGATACCATGTTCCCGACAACACGAGGTATTCCAGCAGGAGGGCCGAACGCAACCATTAACCACTCCGCACAACCGGATCAAAGATCAACACACGATGTTTTCGGTGGTACGACCCCCTCTTGGTATCCTGACCCGACCAACGCTGACTGCGATGAGTTTATCAATGCAAAGATAAATATTACCGAGAGATTTTACAAGAGGGTTTCTCCTGGTCGATCATCGGCAAATGACCCTCCATGCTCTTTAAATAGAGATCATGGACCAATGGGTGTTAAGCCACCGGATCAATGGCGTTAAGATCGAGGAGAGTATGAGCAGTCGGATCACTCTATGTCAGAGAGACATGCTCGTGTGCGTCATTTTCTACAAATGCATACTAATGCATACTAAAACACACTTTACCTAGCGACATATTAGACCAAGTAGATCTTAACTAACTCCTAAGTGTCTAAATATCCTAACACTTTGTCACCGCGAGTCAAACTTTCTCATTTTCCATCTTCTCTTTTGATGTCCACACGAGAGTCAAATTTTCTCATTTTTCCATCTTCTCTTTTGATGTAGCATTTTCTTCCAAAAAATTTGAAGTGCTTCACATTTGTTGGTCTTCCTTTCCATAGCTCATAGGGAGTTTTGTCAGTGTTGTTTCTGAGCATTACTCTGTTTTGAATGTGAACTTTTGTATGTACTGTCTATGTCCAAAATATATCTGTCTATTTGGAATCCATTAGCATTGTTCGAGCCATTTCCTGTACTGTCATGTTCTTTCTTTCAACAACTCCATTTTGTTGAGGTGTCCTAGAAATGGAGAATTGCCTTTTTATTCCATAACTGCAGCAGTAGTCCATAAATTCTTTTGAAGTGAACTCTCCTCCATTATCAGATCTCAAGCATTTGATTTTTTAATCCATTTCATTTTAAAACATTTCCTTATAGATCTTGAAGTTTTCAAAAGATTCTGACTTATTCTTGAGAAAGCAAACTGCAGTCATTCTTGTATAATCATCAACTAATAACATAACTTATTTCTCACCTTTTAAACCCTTTTTTGTAGTTGGTCCAACTAGATCAGTATGCACAATTTCCAGTGTTCTTGTCATTGAACATTCCTTTGATTTGAACCTGGTCTTTGTTTTCTTTCCTTGTTGACAATGCTTGCATAAAGTGTTGGTTGGTTTCATGATCCAGGGCATTTCTATGACTACTTCTCTTCTGTTGACTTTGACAAGGTTATCAAAATATATATGACCCATTATTCTGTTCCATAGCCAACTTTCATCTTCCTTTCCTAGACAACACTTTTCATTTCCAATTTCACTTAATACATATATTTTTCTTGAAGTTCTCGCAATTGTAGCAATCAATTTTCCAGAACCTTCTTTTCTTATCTCACACTTTTGTGAATCAAAAGTAAATTTATGACCTTGGTCACACATTTGACTCACACTTAGAAGATTACGTTTCATATATTCTACTAATAGAACATTTTCTGCCTTGGTATTCTTGTTCCCAATTCTGATTGTGCATTTTCCAATGATTTTAGTTAAATCATCATTACCGAAGGAGACTGATCCATCTCTTTCCTTTTGTAATGTAATAAACCCATCTCTATCACCTATCATGTGTTTTGAGCAACCACTATCAACATACTAACCACGTTTCTTATGCTTATATTGTAGAGCGAGTGTGCATTCTTCATTTCTATATTGATCATGCTTTCTTATCCATGTCCTTTTCTGAGGTTCTTGTCTATGACTATTGTTATTCTGTTGCATTTCTCTAGGAGGGGCTGTCATTCTGCAATATTTGGAAATGTGTCCAAAATTGTTACATTTGTAACATTCCACTTCAGTTCTCAAAGATTCAAACTTGTTGTAACTTATTCTCTATGTTTCACTAGGCCTTCTTGGATGACCCCTTTGTGTGTGACTTTCAAAGTTGTTTGTGTTCTTGTTGTTAGCTCTGCAATTTACATCTTTATGTCCAAAATTATTACATTCATAACAAAAGCCAAAAAAGATAGTTTGATACCTGGGAGTTTAAGATCTTCTGAAAGGAGGTACTCTTATAAATTATTCATCTTCATGAGGCCTATCTTTCGGTTGTTGATTCTAAAATATGAATCTTCTCGGTGGAGGAGTGTCCCTGTAATCTTCCTTGTAGATCTTCCTATCCCCCTTTATTGTTTTTGCATAGATTTTTGGATATGTTTCTTGCTCTGTTGTTTTGGAGTTTGATCCTTTTTATGTCTAATTGTATCCAAGTCCGGACTTGTCATGATGAGATTTTTTATTGTTGATAATATCATCCAAAACTTTTGAGTTGTTCTGCATATTTTTCTTATGAACATCCTTTCTTAATGTGACAATCTCTTCCTCCAAATTTCCAATGATCTTGTCTTTTTATTCTAGTTGTTATTTGAGTGATTCTTCACTTCTTTTATCTTCTTCTATTTGAACCTTCAAATTTGTAATCATTTGTTCTAGTTCTTGAGTGTCTTCTTTCTTGTCTAGTTCTTCTTTTTGTTTCTTGTTTTTCTTCTTTTCTCTTCTGATAACTTCTATGGCACATATTAATTCCTCTAGGTAGTCAACTTCTACCTCTTCAATTTATTCTTCGAATTCTTCATATTTTTCTTCGGCTTCTTCATATTCTTCTTCAGACTCTTCCTTATTAGAGTCTTCTACTACCATGAATATAACTCTTTTTGTCTCACTGTCACTGACTTCATCTTCATTTGATGATGAGATGTCTTCTTTGGTGCATAAGATTTTCTTGAAAAATTTCTTTGTGGTTCTTTTACCTTTTGAGTAACCTTCATCATTTTTCTTTTTCTTATAAGGACATTTGTTAGAAAAATGACCAATACCATCACAATTAAAACAAATTGAAGGAATCTTACCTCTATACCTACCGTCGGTTCTCTTGTTCAGTATTTTAACAAAGTTGGCCACTTCTTCATCATCTTCCGAGACATCACTGCTGTTATTATGTTCTTATTTTTTCCTTCCCTTTTGCTTTGAATTTTTGGATGCTTTGAAGGCTTCTTCTTTTATATCTGGATTTTCCTGTTCAGTTCTCATTTCATATGTTGTGAAGATTCCCTGTAATTCATCCATGCTTATTGAGTTTAGATCTGATCTTTCTTCTAGTGCTGATATATTAGGGTCAAATCTCATAGGAAGAGATCTTAGTAATTTTTGAACAATTATAGATCCTTTGATTTCTTCTCCCAATCCTATGATTGCATTTACTATTTCATCAACTTGTAAAAATTAGTCTACAATATTCTCATCTTCCCTCATCTTAAGTTGTTCGAACTGGCCTTTGTAAGTTTGAAGCTTTGTTTCTTTGACTTTTGAATCTCCTTCAAAAATATTTTGAAGTTTGTCTCAAATATCTTTAGCGGATTTACAATCTACAACTTTGGTGAATATCATTCCACTAAGACCATTAAGAAGTGCATTTTTGGCTTTGAAATTATTCTGACCGAGTTTCACTTCTTTGTCGTTTGTTGGTGGAATTGTTGGTGTTGTATATCCATCTACAATTGATTGGCAAATTTCAAATCCATGTGCCTGTATATATGTTTCATCCTTATGCTCCAAAATGCATACTTCTGCCCATTGAACTGTGGTATTTCATTTTTATACAAGTTGTTTCTCTCCATGATCTACCTTTCAGTGGTTAAATTGATTTCTGAAGGAACCTTCTCTGAAACCAATTGTTGGATTACTGAGAGGGTGGGTGAATCAATAATCGAGAAATTTAATCCTTTTTAACCATATAATCCAAGTGTTATATCAATGTAGCATTATCATCCAATAACTGCAGAGAAAATAAGCAATGAAAAAATGAACAATCATACACATACATAGTACACCAGTGTTTTACGTGGAAACCCAAAGCAGGAGAAAACAACAGAATGTTTTTTCTTATATGTCTTGAAGAATTACATTCATTGGAAGCACCAACTTCCTTTGTTTTCCAGTTGTTATCACATAAATTTGTTAAGGGTCGTAGGCTGCATCCATGAGCACAAATCACAACACTTAGAAGAAGTCTGATATAAAAGAAAATCAAGCGAGCAAGAAGGATCAAATTTTGATGATGGAGATCCATCTGGCAAAGCAGATCGATGACCATCGGGTAATCAGGATCATACAGTTGCACCAATTTTAGCATCAAGGAGAGGTCCGAAGTCACGAAATGATCAGAGCCATTCAGTTCGGAAGGACACATGGTGCACGATTAACATAAATCGTGATTTTGCGAGTCAGAGAAGTCAAAGAGAAGAGTCTTTGGAAATCGTGAAATGTGAAATCGTGAAAAGATCGCAGTCGTTGATCAAAGGAGAGATCTGGACCGTTGGATCATATTTTCGCAATTTTATGAGTCGGGAAAGTAGAAGGGTAGATTCTTGAAGACTCGCGACACGCAAAGTCCCGAAATGATCTTGACCATCCATTTGCAAAAGGCACATGGTGCAGGATCAACATAGAGAGAGTCGTTTGCGGGGAACTGAGGTAAGAAGTGTCGATGGCCCAAGGTCCCAAAATGTCAATGTTCATCAGGGTCGTCTGATGCAAAGGGATACGTGTCACCCGATCCAAGCAATCACGATTTCGCGACTCAGGGATTTCAGCAGGGATCACAATGCAAACTCGAGAAACATGAAATGCCAAAGCACCTGGGAATTAGGCACACGTTCGCAACCCAGGGTCATATGAAAAGGAGTTGCGCTAAGGATCAAAACACCCGATTTGGTCACAAAGGAAGATCTGCATGATCTCAAGGTGCCAGAATTGAATCGAAGGAGTCGTAATCTCACTCAGGACATTCATGGGTGTCAGGCCTTGTCCTGATCCCGATGTAGCTAGTTAATGGAAATAGGGGAGGTAGTTGAAACCTCATTTCACCCCATAAATGGAAATCATGGATGTGTCGGCCGTGGAGGCAGGTTGTCCACCCGAGGTCTCCCTGTTAATGAATTTTCCTGCAAAATCCATACTGATATGATATCGCGTCTAATAGAATAATGCAAGTGCAATCTGACAGAAGAAGATATAGACACCAAGTCTGGAATGCAATGACCAGAGTGCACTACTGAAGGGAGCAAGTTTCTTTGAGTGTAAATACTCAGTTTTGATATTTTGTTAAAGGGTGGAATGGTTGAGCTAGTGTTACCCATGATTTTGGTCATCGTGATGATGTATTGATGATGGTGTACTCAGGTTCTTCATAAGAAATTTCTCCTGAGAAAAGTTACTTTCATCTCTTCCCAGAAAACTCATTTTTGAAGAAGGTTCGCAGGCTGCTAGTATATTTGGTTGCGAGAATGACCCATTCTCGCAGGTTGCCTTAAGCCAGGGTGCGAACTTCTTGCACTGTGTTGAACTGCTAGGGTGCGAACTCTTCCTAAAGCAAGGAAAAAGATGAATTCTCGATGCTTCTAGAAGAGAATCTTCTAGAAGGATGGGTTGGCATTCGAATGGTTATTCTAGTACTGGATTCCCTGATATTTTGGGATCATTCTTATCCAAGTAACTAATTCATTCTCTCCTATATATTGAGGGAATTCTCATGGAAAAGGTTAAGCAATATTCATTGGAGAATTGGTGAAATAATTGTGTGAAGGACTGAAGCTTGAACAATAGCTTGGAGACTCCAACAAGTCTATCAAGAGGTTTTTATATTCTTCATGCAAGGATTGAGCAAGTGTGTGTGTCAGAGCCAAGAGCCATCGAAAGGAAGTTTGCGACATCAAGGCTCAGGTTGTAATCTTTACTTTCCATT
>SNQJ01S0146820.1:0-17185 GCA_010110895.2 Picea sitchensis | reverse complement strand
CGCCTCATGTATGTGCCAACTCATCAACTACTTGTCTCAACCATGTACCCAACATGTACCTTAACCAAAATCCCTCATCAATTTCATCATCCAAATATGATTTGTAACTCTGTAATAGACCTGGTGTATATAATCACATACATGCAAACCTTCCTTAAATTTAACAACAAGACACTAGCATTTTCATCAAACTTTTCTTTAGTCTCACATCACTAGTTTTGGATTAGTCAACAACCCTAACTTGAAATAATCATAACTATGTACCTGTAATGAATAAATATCTGAAACTGATACACAATGTTCTTCAGTGTTATTTATGCAATTCCTCCAGGTTTCACTACTTGGAACCTCTCAGAAAAGGAGTTATAGAAAAAATGGCATACCTTTCTGAATTCTATCTTATTCTAGAGAGAGACCTTGTAGAGCTCTCTCATTTAAATATTTCTCCTTGACTTTGTCACGTCACTTTATCATTTAAATAATCTTATTTGATTTTGTCACTTCACTTTATTATTTAAATAATATTTCTTGACTTTGTCACTTTACTTTATCATTTAAAAAATAATTTATTCTTTGCAAGATCTTTGACTTCTTTGATCTTTTGGGGCTTCAAGCCAACATATGAGGGTCCTCCAACTTTGTAAGTCCATAACTCTCAAACCATGAGGAGTTATGTGGCGTTCTACATACCACCAGAAATGGCATGACATGTACTATCCATATAGAATAGTATTACCTTCAAATATATTAAAACACATACCATTATACATGAAACAACCTTGGGTCCATTACCCAAACCTTTGTGCTATCGTAATTCTCTACCGGAATTTCTTCAAGGGTTGACATCGATGACAACCAACCTTAATCAATAGTAAACTCAATGATTAGAGCTTAGGGAAAGCATCCTATTCTATTATGTTTTGTTCTAGATCTAGGTGGATCTAGGGAGATCTATTTATGTCCACATTTACTAATAAGTCCCATAAAAACAGGAGAAGAATATATATTATTTATCTTGTCCTAGAGTTATTTAGTTGAAGAACATTTTCCCACTTTGTCCTTTACTAAATCAGGTAAACCTTCCATGATGAAATCCATTGCTATTTTGTTTTTCTTCTTTAATTCCTTCTTGGCTGCAATCTTAAGTTTCTTTGTAGCATTATATCTTATAACAACTAAATACCAAATATCATATCCATGTGCTTGTAGAAATGTTTTCATCCTTCTGCTCCATAACTCGTAGTCCAGACCATTCTTACCATTGAACATTGGTACTACATTTATACTGAACATTTGTACTACATTCATACTGAACATTGGTACTCCATTCCTATTTCACTCCATGATATACCTTCCATTGGTTAAACTATTTCTTTGAAGGAACCTGCTCTGATTCCAATTGTTGGAATATAGGGAGGGGGGGTGAATCAATATGAGCACTTTATACCATTTTTAACCACAATATATATTCTTTCACTTTATCAACAATGTTCAACAATTTATCATCAATGCATCATCTATGATTACATTCAATATATATATCATAAGCATGTAATCATAAGAAACATCACATCCACATCACATCAAGAACACAATACATCAGTATTTATGTGGAAACCCAAATGGGAGGAAACCATGGAATTATTTCTTATATATATCAAGAATTAATTCATAGGAATTACCTACTTCCCAGTTCTCCAACTACAACTAGAAGGAGGCTACAAACCCCTATTTACAGGCTCCAACCTAAATGAATCTACAACTCCCTGAATTCTTAGGCTCCAACTAGAAGGAGGCTACAACCCCTAGGGTTCTCTGGCTCCAATTGGAAGGTGGATACAACCACCTAGTTCTTAGGCTCCAACTTGAAGGAAGCTCCAAATCCATGATTCTCCATATCAAAATGGAAGGAGGCTACAATCCCCTTTCCTTTCCCTGTCCTGCCACCATTAAATATAAGTGTAGATGAATTGTCACTACCAAAATCACTTCCACTCTCACTATCATTGTAATTTTCTATAACCTATCAACCTATCACTCTATATAACCTATCATTGTCAACCTATCCAACCTATCACTGTCACTGATACTCAACCAGATCCTCTCACATGGATAATATACCAATTACACCTCTCAACTAGATGTCCAATATCACCAACACATGCCTCTACCAAGAATGTACCAGGATCACCAACATACCATCACAGTGTATGTGTCTCAACCATGTACCAAAACATGTACCAAACCATCAACCTGTACCATACCAAGAATCAATCATGTACCATAAGTTGTACCACAACAAGTGCATCAACCATGCACCAACACCTGTACCAAATTGTGCATCAACCATGCACCTCAACCTATACCAAACGGTGCATCAACCATATATACCAACCATGTGCATGCACATCTACACCATAACATGTACCATACCATGTGCTAACCATGCACATCAACCATGTACATCAACACCTGTACCATACCATGTACCATATTTCATATACCATGTAATGTGTCTCAACCATATGCCATATCATATACCAAATACTATAAGATATCATCAATGAAATTCTTCAACCATTTTCCAAGAATATGTGACAAATGTGAACCAAACATTTATATATATCGCCAACAAGTGCCTCATACATATACCAAAATGTATCTCAAATAATGTTCCCAATATCCAAGATCCACCCCAAACCATGTGCCTCAACAATATACCATATCACTCATGATATGTCTCAATCATGCCATACACCATAACATAATCAACATGTAACCCTCAAAAAATGCATATAAACATACCTGTAACTCTATAACAGACCTGGTGTATGTGATGATAGACCTACATAGCTTCCTCAACTTCAGAAACAAGAGAATAACATCTTCATCAAACTTTACCTTAGTCTCACGGGACTAGTTTTTGGATTAGTCAAAAACCCTAACTTTCAACAAGAATAAATTTTCACCTGCAATGAATAAAGTTCTGAAAATTGTACACAATAATATTCAATATATTCTCTACAATTCCTCTTGGTTTTACTGCTTGGAACCTTCTAGAAAATGATTTATAGAAAAAATGGAAAACCTTGTTGAATTTTGGATTATTCTAGAGAGAAAACTTTTAGAGCATGCCCCATGTGGAATATTTGATATATGGATATAAACATTGTACACCACATACTAAGGCATATCATATATACAATTCATTTTTTCTCGCTGAATTTCGATCTTCTATGAAGAAGTTATGACCGTTTTACCCAGAACACCTATTTGAGACTAGTTCCAAGACTAGCCAAAAACCTTATCTTCCGCAGAGAGTATCTCCGAAAATAACGCGACCCGGAAGCTGAAATTTCTACGATAAGTACCTTGATATTCCTTCTCAATATCCTCCAGGTTTCGCTACCTGAATCATTACATAAAAATAGTTACAACAAAAATGGTAAGATGACCTGTAAATAACGTACCTTAGAACACATCCTCCCTTGGAATTTCAACCTTCTTTACTTCATATTCCCTCTGAAAAATGCCTTATATATCCTTGTTTACCTCAGACAAGAATCACTTGATCACTTAGATAGATATTCAATGAACTTGTGTGTATAAATCATGTGCTTATGAGAGACTTCTTGAAGTGTATTTATACTTTTTCTAAGTAACCTATTTCCTTAACTTTAGGACATCTTTCTTTAACTTTAGGGATTCTTGAAATTTCTCGTTACAACCAATTTACCCTTTCACTAAATACTTGTAACCAACAAGGGGATTATTTACCATTCTTCCGGGCTTCCAACTTCTCAAATCCATATCTCCCTAACCATGAGAAACCATGTGGTGTTTCACATATAATCGCAAATGGCATGACGAGTAATATTCATCTATGATAGTCTTACCTGAAATTTCACTATCCTTCATGTCCATATTCATTAATCAACTTTAGGTCCCATAATGTTATAAACCTAAATTTCTCTACATATTCATACATGGAATTTGGCCCACTTACTTGCATTTTTTGCCAAGCCATCACTAAGTTGCTCTTCTGAAAAACCAATTTTTTGAAGATGTATGCGCCCTGCTCCACTACTGTCCATGTACATACTATTTTTGCACCACTACAACCCATGTACGTATGCATGTTGCACCACTACAACCTGCGTATACTTTCAAAAGTTGCAAAAAATAAAAAATTGCAAGGAATTAGTTGAGATTAGGGGCTATTGGGTAGTTTCCCAACTACTCCACCACCTATATCCCATCACCCAATCAAATAACCATTCTTTTGTCATATAAAAGGAGGTGTTGGGGTCTCATTCCATATATAGACATAAGAATAGTGAAACTCTACCCGTTTCACATCCCCTCCTTTCCCCAAACATTTGCAGCCTTGTTGTGAGAATTGCCTCAGAATTCCTCATATTTCCCTTTTTCCTCAATAAGAACCCATTCCATTTCCCAAGAATAAGGTTAAGAGGATAAAGATACATGGAGGTGCACTTGGAGCTTGGTGAAGAGGAGCCCAGACCAGGTTCGAAGAGTAGTAGCCGAATTTGGTTGTAAGTGATCATTGTATTATCAATAAAAGAAGTATTTTTCCTGTCCCAAAACATAATGTATCGAATGTTTGCATTTGATTTATGTTTTTATTCTAGCATATAACCCTTTTCTATGTATGAAATGTATGATTGTGGATTTTTGTTTGTCTGTCTTTGAATGCAGGCTAGCCTTTGGAGGAGGTTTGCAGTCAGCAAAGCCTTCAAGCGCAAGAGGATCGTCACTGAACGCAGAGTAAATGTACAATTCCCTGATCCTTCTCATTTTACTTGTCTTCCATAAGTCTGGGGTATGTTTGTGGTAGTTAGAGAAGTAAAAGACTTTTAAACGGTTATTGATCTTCCTACATTGTAAGCCCTGGTGTAGCCATAGGGGGGTTTTTCCCGCTAGCAGAATTGGTGACCATACTGGGGACGCCTCTAGGGTTTTAGTGGATTTTTTGGGTGTTTGATTGGTTTTATACCTTTTGAATTTTTGTTGAGTCTATTGAGTCTTTTAAGGGATTCTGGTCACTTGTTGGTGCCATACCAATTCTCCCTACCCTTTTAGTATGTTTGTTTTATTTCTTTTTTCAAGAAATACAGAGGTGCACGCGCCCTGTTGTGGGTCAACACGCATACATACGTGCCCTGATTTATAGACAACCCACATACATACGTAGGATTCTTAAGAATTAACAATGTCCCTATTTCAAGAAACTATTTTTAAGAAGAGGCAATCAACCTCTTCCCTGATTGAGGTTTTACTTCTCAAGGTTTCTTGACATAGTTCAGTGTCTCTATTTTTATAGTCATAGCTTGGGTTAGATGTCGGTTTGCTTGTCTTCTTGATCTTCTTGTGTTTCCTATATTTTTTAACTTATTTTTAGCTTGGATTTTTAAGAAAAATGAGTTTCATTTTGAAAAAAAATTCCCCCTCATGGTCGGAATCGTGTATTCATCACTTTCTTTTAGAATCTTTTGTTATTTTTTATTTCATTGGAAGAAAATATTAAAAAAAAACTTAGTTTGTTAGGTCTCTTTCTTTCTTTGCATTTTCTTTGCATTTTTATTTGAAAACAAAAAAGAAATTAGCATAGTGTTGTGTTTTCTTCTCATCTTAAAAAGAATTTCAAAAGAAAAATAATAAAGATAATCCTTCTTTGCTAGTGTTCTTATCATTTTTATTTTTCGCAAGAGTCTTAACAACATCAGTTGCACTACCACACCCCTTTTTGAGTAAGTCAAGTCATTAAAAAGAACGCTAAATCTAAAATTAGCTAGACTTTTTATGTTTGTAGGGTCAACCAACTAGTTTAGGGTTAAGGCCTTGAATTAGGTTGGAGAGGAAACTCTTCATGACGTTAAATCAAACAATGGAGTCTGATTTAGGGAGTGTTAAATTCCAGTGACGTGAAATTTATCTGAGACCCCCCTCTAACACAAGGACTAAACATGAGGTCGCATGAGGAAAGGCAATGAAGATGTCCCCTCCAAAGTTGGACTAAATGTTGTGGGGAACGCATATTGAGGATCTGTCGTGGCATACTATTGTTCGCATTTTCCTATGGAGGTTCATGGACCTCGAATCCATTTGATATCCTCAGTTGTCTTTCAGACCACTTGCTTTCAATACCCTCTATAGGTTTCATACTTGTTATCCTTCTCATTGTGGTCCACCCAAGTGTCGATTGTACCCGCCTGGTGATTGTTTGCGAGCTAGCAACTTAGTTGCTCATTTTCTAGGGACTTACATAGGTGACTATAGGGGTATACCGCGGTACCTAAGGCAGACGTCGGGTCACACTTTGAAGAGTGTACCTAGAGGTTTCTTTCGTGTTCGAGTTGCACTTGCACCAGTAAGTTTCTCTAGTGTTGGTTGGCGTAACTGTCCTTCCAACTAGATAGTCTTCTGCTTGATTTTCCTTTAGGAGATTTTAGTGTGTCCTATGTGCTCCCTAGTTTTCAATAGTGAGTTATTCAGTCATTGCTTTGGGTCTCTAACCTAGGGTGGTATACCTCCCACTCTTTCAGTCGTGAGGAATTTTTGTTCTTCTGCTTAGAAACATGGAGCCGCCTCTTTATAGGCATTGTTTTTATACCACTGGTTCGCCAGAGTCAGTGTGTGAGACTTTTATAGACTTGACCGATCCCGCAAGGGGAGAACTTGTACATAAGATCTTCATGGAAAAATTTACTGATGATACCAACCAAGGAACCCCTTCACAAGGGGATTCTTGTGATTTTCCTTTCTTCGAAAACATTGGTGTCCCTTTGATGGCCACTTTTTACATTCCTGGGTTGAATGTGGGACAACTGGTTTGGTTGGGTACCATTCCAAATGTCCTGAATTCTCTTGACGCTTCTCAGTTAAGAAATTTATTTCATGGGCACCATGTTGATGTTCCTTCATCAACAAATTCTTCTTCTCCTCCTTCTCCCGCCTTTGGTGAAAGTACAGTTACTAGTAACCAGAAGTCTAAACGAAATAGAAAGAGGAATAATAGGAAAAAGAAATCACCAACCTCTGCAAGTCATGTTAGAGATAGTTCCTCAACCTCTGCAAGTCATGTTGAAGACCAACACCCAGCCTCTGCAATTCATGCTGGAAGAAAGCACCCAACCTCTCCAAGTCATGTTGGGGGGGGAATTTTAGTCACTACTTGTCATACTGGAGATAGGTCTATAGCCTATGCGAGTCATGTTATCGACCAATCACCAACCTCTACAAATCATGTTGGAGATGTGAAACCAACCACTGCCTATCAAGTTGGGTGCATTGATTCTATTGAGAAACCTAGATGGATAGGGCATAAGCCTAAGTTCCCTTGTAATCTTTGCAAGGGAGATCACCTTACTCATTTATGCCATGACCTTCCAAAGGTACGAATATTGTGGTCCCTTTCTGCAAGATCTTCTGATTCTGAGTCTTATGAGTTTTCCTCACAGTCATTTTATCCTTTGTTTGACAAAGTGGTCATGCCGATGCAATCTTCGACTGATCCCACTCCTCTTTTGGGGGGTGATGTGCCTGTAGACCATATTGTCTCATAGCCTATTCAGCCAGTGATTGAGAAAGTGGCCATGCCGATGTAGCCTTCAGTTGATCCCACTCTTCTCTTGAAAAGTATTGAGTCTACCAAAGTGGTCACGCCGATGCAATCTTTGGTTGATCCCACTCTTCTCCTAGGGAGTGATGTGTCTACCGACTATGCTTCTAGCATTTCCAGTTCAGTAATTTCAGAACAAGGGGGCATTTCGCTCACTTTGAGAAAACCCCCCCAATCCCTAGGATGGTTTCTTTTGATTTGAATGACCTTGTTGAACCTCGTCTTCCTTCTTCCGCACCCTTTCAAATAAGGGTTGAAGTTAATTCAACAAACATTTATCGATGTATTGTGGATGAAGGATCCTCTACAAGTATTTTATCCTCCTTGGTTTGGAAATTCTTGGGATCTCCCGAGCTTGTGTCTTCTTCGCATGAGTTGTTGTCTTTTGACAGACATCCTAGTGAATATTTGGGGGTTCTTCCTCAATTGCCTATCTCGTTAGGTGGGAAGATTGTCCTTTTTGATGTTATAGTGGTGCAAGGCCCGTTAGATTTCAATATGCTTCTCAATCATGATTATGTATATGCTATGAACATTGTGGTGTCTACGCTCTTTCGGGTGATGCATTTCCCTCATAATGGAAGAATTGTCACTATTGACCAGATGGCATCTAATAATCACCATCCCAATTCGTCTTTATTTCAGGCCACCCCTTTATATCTTCCTAGTGTTTGTGTAGACTCTACCCCGCCATGGGTTAATTATGTGGCGTCTTATCCTCAGTGTTCAATTGCTTCTGAGCAGGAACCTATGCAATCATGTTTTCCTTATCGAGACTTGGTCTCAGCAATTGATCCTTTGGTTTATCCAATGGGGGTATGGGATCCCCTTCTTCCTCCTCTTGGTACAAGTGATCTTGTCGGAATTACTTGAGAAAAGTAGCCTCTTGGAGTCTTCTTTAAGCCCTTTTCAAACTCTTTAAACATGAAAATATTGTCGAGCGATCTTGTTTCCCTTCACGCTCGCCAAACTAAAACTTGAAAGCACATCTGTTCGACAGTAGTTTACCCCTTTTTTGGTCCGGATGGTCAATTGTACGAACAAAGGTATACTCTAGGAACTTCGGTTTGCTAGAAGAGTATTATCAGGTATAATTTTAACCCTTTTTCGGGCCTGAGGGACTAAATTTACGAAAAAGAAACATTCTCCTTGGTTTTGGTTTATCACCTTTTTCGAGCCTTGGAGATTACTTACGAAAAAGGAACCACCATGGAGTCCATAGTTAAGATCTTTTCAGACTCCCTAATATTGAAAATATCGTCGAGTGACCTTGATCCTTCACACTCGTTAAATTGGTCTAGAAGAACATCTACTGGCATGAGTTTACCCCTTTTTCTGTCTTGTAGATTATGGAGGAAAAAGGTACCCCTCGGGAGATTCGTCTCACTGGGAGAGTTCTCCTCAATAAATTTTATACTTTTTTGGGCTAAGGGGACTAAATCTAGAAAAAGGCAGTGAGTCCATAGTTAATCTCTTTTCATACTCCTTAAAATTGAAAAGATTGTCAAGTGATCTTGTCAGTGTCACACTCGTTAAAATGGTTTTGAATAGATGTCTTTTCGGTGCTAGTTTACCCCTTTTTCGAACCGACTAGACTACTTCCGAAAAAAGTACCCCAGTGGAGTCTTCTTTTACGTTTTTTCAGACTCTCTAAACATGAAAAAACTACTGATCTTACCTTCTTCGGGCTCGTTAAAATCACATTGAAGGGGGTTTTATTGTGTATTTCTAATTGCATTTGCATCTCTGTGTCTTTGGCCTAATGTCATCTCCATGTTGCTCTCAACTAAACCTTTGAAGCATGCCTTATACGCAAGCCTTGTAGCACTTTGCCTCTGCGAGCTAACACCTTGACCCATGGAGGAATTTTCCATGAGTGTCATTTTCCTACACATGTCTCCTTGCTCTGAGCATTAGTGTGTTCCTTGCGCTTGGAACTAGTATTCTTGCGACACTCGTTCCTCCTTTGTAACGTAGAATTCTTTTATTCTTTTTCAAGCTCTTTAAAAATTTGAAAAAGACAAAAAAATAAAAAATAAAACCCAAAAAGAGGATGGGAAATATATATTCTTTTTTTGCAACAAAATGAGTCTGCCATGGAAAAAGCACATCCTTCTGTTTGTTCATCAAGATTTTGGATCTAATATGACCTTAGGAATTTTTTCTCGCTACATAGAGTTGTGTCCTCCTCAGTTTGGTTACTCTTCCAAACACATGGAGAGATTGTGTGGCATCCTCCATCATGAACTTATGTCAATTTCATGTTGCATGAGTCTGATAATGTTTCGTGCTATTGTCCAAGGGAAGATTCACCCAGCCTGAGTTGACCTTTCTGCAGTATGTCTCTTGACCTCATGCCCAACCATCCCAAAAGTCCAATCAAGTCCTTGTTCGAAATCAATGAAGTTCTATGCATAATCATCGAGATCCTATTGTATTTTCCCAATGAGTCATCGAAGACCTCTAGGTAGTGAAGTCATACACTCATATTGTACTCCTATCCAAGTTTTGAAGATTTTGAATTTGTTGCTTGAGCTCTGAATACCTCATCTCCATCCATCAAGCATTGTTGGATTCTTGAAGATGAATACTATACTTGCATATCTTTGGTTTTGAGATGTAGATCCATTGTGTATTGCTCGAGGCTACATTTTATATAGTTATATGACATGGATCTGTAGTGTATTTTATTGGCAACCATGATTTATTTCATCCTGAGCATGGGTATGCCCACCTCAAAGAGACAATTTTTATTTTTGTAGATGGCACCACCCGAACTCTGGTCCTGGGCTCACTCGTTTCATACATTGGTGAAGATTTTGTAATGTATTTCAGCCATCAGATTCTCTTCTAACCTCACACATTAGGGGGCATCTGTTATAACCCTAAATTTATCTACATATGCATACCTGACATTTGGCCCTCTTACTTGCATTTTTTTCCAAGCCATCACTAAGTTTCTCTTCTAAAAAAAAAAAATTTTGAAGATGTACATCTACTCCACTATTGCCCGTGTACATACCCTTACTACACCACTACACCCCACATACGTACACATGTTGCACCACTACATCCTGCATATACTTTCAAAAGTTGCAAGGAATTTGTTGAGATTATGGGCTATTGGGTAGTTTCCCAACTACTCCACTGCCTATAGCCCATCACCCAACCAAATAACCATCCTTTTGTCATATAAAAGGAGGGGTTGGGGTCTCATTCCATATATAAACATAAAAATAGTGAAACTCTTCCCGTTTCACATCCCCTCCTTGCCCTAAGCATCTGCAGCCTTATTGTGAGAATTGCCTTAGAATTCTTCATTTTTCCCTTTTTCCTCCATAAGAACCCATTCCATTTCCCAAGAAGAAGGTTTAGAGGAGAAAGATACACGAAGGTGCACTTGGAGCTTGGTGAAGAGGATCCCGGACTAGGTTCGAGGAGTAGTAGCCAACTTTGGTTGTAAGTGATAATTGTATTATCAATAAAGAAGTACTTTTCCTGTCCCAAAGCATGATTTGTTGAATGTTTGCATTTTATTTATGTTTTTATTCTAGAATCTAACCCTTATCTATGTATGAAATGTATGCTTGTATCTTTTTGTTTGTCTGTCTTTGAATGCAGGCCATCCTTAGGAGGAGGTTTGCAGTCATCAAAGCCTTCAAGCGTGAGAGGATCGTCATCGGATGGTAAAGGTATAGTTACCTGATCCTTATCATTTTACTTTTCTTTCATAAATTTGGGGTATGTTTGGGGTATTTAGAGAAGTAGGAGACTTTTAAATGGTTATTGATCTTCCTACATTGTAAACCCTAGTGTAGCCATAGGGGGGGTTTTCCAGCTAACACATAACCACACCTCTAGGGCTACATGTAGACTACATCAAATGTACCCAATTAACTCACCATCAATCTTGAGCATACAAGTGTCAATCAATTTTCCAACATCTCTGGACCTCTCCAAGGGTTGACATCAATCTCCAATATCATTCTCCAATGGTTAACATCAATGGAAACCAATTGTCCAAACCAACTATCCAACACAAATAACAAGCATATCAAGTCAAAACCTCAAATATCAACATATATTAAATGTATGTTGTGTTCTCTTGTTTTCAATAAATTATATTAATTAGACTTGCATATCAATAATCTATGATCATCAACCCCATTACCCTAAACAAAATATGTTGGACATGGAAGCATATATTGTAGTGGGTGTGAAAGTAGTAGGGTTTTCCACTGAAGTGAATGCAAGTGGTGGACAAACACTATAATCATAGGGAACCCACCTTACTAAATCACTCCAAGCTAATGGATATTCTATTGTCCAAATCAAGAAATCATTTGGTTATTCCCTTCTCCCGAAGACCAAAAACTAGAATCATGTTTATGCTTCTCTACCCTAAGTCCATATTTCACTTCCCTACATTTATGGAACCACTCAATAAATTTATAAAATATTAACCAAAAAGAATATTAAAACTCTTTTTAAACTTAAAAAGACCCTCAAACAAATATTCAAAAGGGTCAAAGATGAAGCTAACCCATTGCTTTGACAAGGGGTTTACCGAATTCCTTGTTCTTATGGAAAATCCGACATTGGCCAAACCAGTTTCAAAGAACACATTGTCGACACCTATCATAGCCTCATTTCCAAATTTTCCATCGCAGAGCATTTCCATAACACCAAGCATATTGTTTTTTTTAATCACACTAAAATTTTAGTATCAACTCCCTATTACTCAACTCGCATAGTTAGGGACACTCTAAAGATTAAAAACCATCCAAACAACTTCAATTGGGAAGATGGCTATAAACTTAGCCAATATTAATAGCCTATCATCCCTTATCTTCCATTCCACCCTCTCTTGATTTATTATAAATTCGTGGTCTCTATTTGATGATAGAGTGTCAATTTCTCTTTCCTATTTATTCTTAGCCCAAAACCTATTATCTTCTCCTCATTCCTTGCTTCATCGAATCATTTCATGCACTATAAAAATAAATCAGAAAGTTGACCCAACTCGTCAAACAAAGAATTCATGAGAGTCAATTACACAAAAACCGAATTCAACAAGTTCCACTGGAGTGGCGATGTCCCTACCGTCAAATAATTTGACGTCAAAGAATCTGAATTTGCATTGCCATGGAAAACAATTTGAATTTTGTATGGAAAACAACTATAGATCATTAATGTTAATTTTCCCTATTAATATGTCTTAAAATCTCATAAACCTGATGAAGCACCACGAGTGAAATCCATAACCTGCGCCTAATCAGAGGATTGAATGCAATAAGACTTATTTGGCTCAAGGATAGTTATAATATTAAGGGTAAGTGTTTGATCGTCCATGCATATATTCTAGCCATGGTTTATTTTTACTTACAACATATGACAAATTGTAGTTTGTTTAAGACATTTACGTCTTAAAAAGGGAAGGGAGGAACTCACCGATTTTATCGCTGGTAGAAAGGAAAAATAGGTTCCATAGGGTAATCCTAGATATCAAACTCTGGAGTTTCTTCTCTGGAAACACAAAAGGTTTAATCTATCCTTCCACCAGTATCGACCTTGATCTAAGTATTTCTATTGGAAGCTATCCAATACTACTCATTTATAAAAGGATAGTACGCAACTATTTTTACTAATAACTACTCTACGACAACAAATAATGACAAGTGTAGAGACCTTGGGGTAAAATGGAGACATGTAACTCATTCACACAATACAAAAGTTGTTGTAGAAGGCCGTATCGTATTGTATGACAGAAACTCCACAAAAGAAAATGACAATCCAAGGAAGTTCCTTACTTGACTCAGTAAACATAGATAGTTCTCAAATGGATAACCGAACACAATGATGACAGAGCAATCCCATGAGCATCCAGGAGGACCTCTTTGCCAAATTTTATTGGATGACAACCGCATTGATTTGGACGCGCGTCCATCTCACTGTTCCTAGTACTTCCCCGTTGTGGAGTGATACCCTTCAGTGACAATTACATTAGCCTGAGAATTTCGTACATTGAAACCCATTTCTCAAGTTAAATGCATATGGCTTCCTTACCTCCAGTAACTACTCCAAGTTTTTTTTCTATGCATTGACTATCCCCTCATTTGTGGCTAGCTGTCTTGGAATATCCTAGCATTGTCTGTCTTAATTCATGTCGCCCCTACAAGAGAATAGGCTTCAACAACTGTTGCAACTCTAGTAGCTACCTCTGCCTTCGATGTTGCTAGTGTATCTGGTACTGAACTTGGTCTAGCTAATTCATTATGGTCCGCTACCATGTAATCAATCTTAGAATCATCCTCTGCCTTCACATCAGTGAATGCCATCTTGAAATATTCAGAAACCAATTGTTGATTCTCCCTTGCAACCTCCATGTCCAGGAACTCTATGATATTGTAATGCTATTGTAATCAACAGACCCCAAGTCCTCCGCACTGCGATTGAACAACACATTTTCAGAGCTTATAGAAGACAGAGATTTTCCTGCTAATTTTCTTTCGTTTTATTTCTATAAAAGTAATGAAAAAGTGTGTTCTAAAATGTGACTTTGCCTGCTCATTTTCGACCATAGTATTTCTAGAGAAATTATGATACAATGTGTTTTTTTTAGGTTACAGGGAAGCGCAAGTGCAAGGACCATGTTTTTTTGTGTTTGTTTGGAGATGATGTGTCAACATGATAAATCTCGTCATTGATGGCTTCCTATCATATAATTTCTCTGAAAAATCTTCACCCAATATCCATATGGAAAATCCCTCACAAAGTTGTAAGTATAATTACAAATTTTCTACTTGAAACTACTCTTTTGTCTCTAGATATTCTCTCTATAATCCATATGGAAAATCCCTCACAAAGTTGTAAGTATAATTACAAATTTTCTGCTGGAAACTACTCTTTTTCTCTCTAGATATTATCTCCACTCACTTTATAAGTATTAATATCTTGTTTGAATCTTACAGATTTAGCATTTGACATCACTTCACCAGTTCTATACTATCAGCTGTATAATAGTTCTATATGTTGCATCGAATTAAAAGAAACAAATGCAGCAACAAATACACACTTGCAGATGGATTTTGATATGGGAGATCATAAGTCCCTTCACATTCATCCAACAACTTCCCCTCGTCACTTTATATTCACAATACAACCAACAAAAAATAGGTGCATATCAGTACCAATTAGATTAGTAATATGGGTAGAGAAAGTTAAGAGTTCCAACCCACTAAAGGCCTTCAGTTCGAGACCGCTTATGGATGAGACATCTTTGAGGGATTTTCTCCAAACTTCAAGCATTCCAGGCTCGCATCTTCTTGAGTATATCCTCCATGGTGTCGACCTTTAAAAATATAGGGCGTTAGGGAGAGGTTTAGGCAACTGCATGCTTAGAGGCCCTTTTCAGTAGTATGTGTAGCCCCGAGATAGGTGCATTCATGAGTTTAGTTCGACCAGCCCGATTTGTTTTTGTTTTTTTCTACTAGCCTGTAAAACTGGTTAAGAGATAGTAACCATGACCCCGTTGACTATAGCTTCACTCTCAAAACATGAGGAAGCTCGAATCCATGTAGAGGTTAAGAGATCAGGTTGGGTGATACCTTGTCGATTAGAGGGGTACGACATTGGCATTACCCATGTCCTTGCTTTATTACCAACTCACCCACGAACATGTATAAGGGCACAAAAGACTCTAAGGAGCACGTATGGTTTATCTCTTTCTGTGTAGCAGAGAATAGGTCATCTCTTCTCTTTCGCCCGCCCTATATGGGTCTAATAATATTTTCCTCTCCTTTTTGGTGCCTTAGCTACCGGTGAGGTGGTTATGGGTGCAGGCAAGGCAATTATAAGTTTAGGTGGATGCCAGGAAAAACCAATTCAATGCCCATTTGAGCGCTTAAACTTGGGAAGTTGGCTATAAAACTACCTCTATTGCCTGCCCTAGCTACCATAACTTCCCCTCAATCAACTTTCTTTCTGTATATGGCGGGAGCCTAAGGATAGCTTTTGAAAACAAATTTAATAGACAAAGTTGCTTTTCTAAATAGTAAGTCCACCACAATTTTTAGTGTTAATATTTGTTGCAATTGGTTGTGATGGAATGTTTATCATTGAATCAGTATGGTTTGCCCTCACTGAAATCTCGACTTCCAAAAATTTGAAAAAAACATTGCAAAATATTTGGATATTTGGATATTGTGCAGGGATATCAACAATGAGTAGGCATCGAGGTGTTGGAGAGGTGGCGAGGGTGGGTTTCTTCTGCTACTTCTAATGCATGCGGCCACTAACGTTGAAGCCACCTCTACAAACAGGGTAGTAATAGCGATTGGCCTGTTATTAAAGCTTTGTTAGTCACTTGGTGTTATTAAATCTTTGTTAGTCAGTTGGTGCAGTGAGGCAGTGAGAGGATTGGCCTGTTATTAAATCTTTGTCAGTCAGTTGGTGCGCCAATTGGTGTAGTGAGGTGAGGCGATGTAGAGAAGGATAAGTATAAGGTGCAGGCGATGGCTACAACACGATCATTTGCAAGAATATTAAGTGAAAGAGATATGATAAATTTACATTATCTAAGATTACAAACACGCATATGTAAACATTGGGAGAAAATGTTAGGGTCCTAATCCGCACATAGGTAGATCAATATATTCAGATGTAATAAAGGTCAATATTAATAAGGCATTTCAATAAAATAGAATAAGGTGGATGTAAGAAGACCTAATAGAAGATTCCGCTTCTAGAAGGATCTTCCTCTAGATGCTTATCTTGATAGACATATTTAGTATAAATAAGGGTCGAGGGTATGAAAACCCTAGCTTGAAGATTATTGTAATAGAGAGTTGTTTGAGTGGAGGTCGCCCCCTCAAAGAGGCCCGTGAACATTGCTTTCTGAATCAAATTGTTATTTCTGTTGTTGTTCTTATATCATTTCTGTGTTATTGTGGAGATTATGCTGGTTATATTACTATTATTCTTCCATTTCTATCATTTTATTTCTTTTATGCATACTTTTTATATCTAGTATATTACAAGTGGTATCAGAGCACTTTCCTTGGCATAAATTGTGGGATTTTTTTTTCAGGGTAGAGACGTATTCCGACGTCTTTAAGCCACAGAGATATGTCGTTACGTGCATAAACCCACGATTGAGGGATTCATACACGCATGAAATACAAGTGGTTCTTAAGTGCACATTTGTTGGCCACACTTGTAACCCCTATTGGTACCCCTTCGAGTGGTAGCGCATCAGATAGAACTTGTGTACGGATCGACCTAGATTTCCTAAAGCCCTCTTTAGATAAACCGATCGGTCGCTTGACTGCTATAGTTCCACCGAGAATAGCACTCGGGAAGATATTCTCTAGTACCTGGGCAGTTGGGTAGTACGGCTAAGGGTATGGTCTATCCTCCTTAGTTAATGCCCTGAGATATTGGGTTGAGTACTACTGTTGGACCCCGCACGTATATCAGAGAGCTATAGCACAGGGAAAACCCTTGTCTGTAGAACCCTTGAATACCTAACCCTTGGGGGACAGA
>SNQJ01S0146819.1:25957-45491 GCA_010110895.2 Picea sitchensis | reverse complement strand
CTCGTGGATACTAGTTCTTTGGATCCACCCTCATTTCCCCATGTCCCAAAAACAAAAAAAAATCAGGAAATATTGTTGTTCATAGAGTGAGACCGATGAGTCTTAATGAAAATTTCCTTATTGTCCTTGTTTTCGCTGACCATGTCCTATTTAGGTAGTTTGAATTGTTTGATATCTATATTTCGAGCATTTGTTGTTATTTTTCTTATTCAAAGGCCATTCGAGGTCACTTGAACCCCTATGTCTGCTTTCCTACTCATAGTATAGAGCATTTCTAGTTACAATATCTTCGGCTCTCTCAGATTCTTCCTCGACACCCAATTCTTACTCATACTTGGATAATTTCATTCTCTAGGAAGGTTCCCATAACAGTGGCAATGTAGACATATAAAAGGTATCCCTTCATAGTCTAGATTGAGATAGAAAATATCAAATCCCCTTATAATATCCATTAACTTATCCAAAACCTTGCTCACCTATAGCCCAACCAAGATTCAAGCCATGATATAGTACATAGTTTGTTGGAAGGATAGGTCTACTATGTAAAAGGTACCTAAATTCTTACCAATATTTTTTAACACCTCCTTGTGTCACAAAATCAAAGAAGTCATGGAATGAAAACTCATACTGGAAGAATATCCACACTTGCTGACTGAGCATCGAACTATATATGCCATTTTTCCATGAACAGGGATTCAGATCCTCACTTCAAATGTTGGTGCAATATTTTTTCTGCTTCTTCGACCCTCTTAAAAACTCAACCCGATCACCATCTTTTCACTAGAATCAAGGTGCATGGAGAGGCCCCAACCACTAGCTTGAAATTGAGCTTAGTCCAATTCGTTAACTAATCACTTATCATTCTCTTCCTAGGAAAATAACCTACTAGTGTTTGATCCCCCATTTCCATAATGTCATTAAGTTTAGTTTTACCTCCTAGGTTTAGCGGACATTAATCACCATCATCATCGTCATCATATTTTTTATGCATTTACATATATTTGAATTTCTCATGAGACTGAAGCCCTGCCTCCTCTAAATCAAAGGAAGGGTCACCACTCAGTAGTTTCAGATCCAATAGTGTTCCCATAAAACCAAAGTCAAAATCATAGCCCTACAAATTGATAACACAATTGCAAAGGAAATCAAACTCTTGACATGCCTCATTCAATGTGTTTTAATATTCATACTTGGAGTGCAATAAACCATCATCCTCAGTAGACCATGTATTCAGGGTAGATGGATCCATAGGATTGGGTTCATAACTCCAATTGTGCGTTGATGGATCCATAGGATTTGGGTCATAACTCCAAGTGTAGGACGATAGACTTAAAAAATTATGGTCCTTGGATTGATCACAAAGAATCCTCATCACCCTATTCTTCATCCTTCCCCCAAGTTTTCGACACCCTGTATGCCTAGTTCCTATTCCAAATCACCAAAAATCACCATGGTGGCCACCTCTAGGGGCCTGGAACCAAAATGGTGAAGCTTGTTGGTATCGTGCAACACATCCAAATGACTAACAATTGGGTTGTCCCAAATTTCTTAACCGTCCAACAAATCATCGGTGAAGACGAAAACTTCCTCCTCATACCCCATTTTTCCTTCCACGTGGTCTAAGTAAGACTTTAGCGGTGATAGGTTCACCCTACATCCACCTTGTTTTCTCCTGTGAAAACCCTATTGTGGGAACTCCATATTTTGTTTTCACCAGAAAGAATCCTCCATTTTTCTAAAATTATTTACCTAATGAACACTTCTCATTTTAATCTAATCGAAACTTGGTATAGTTATCCATGGGTGTATTTGTTATGTATATTGGTGGATTGTGCTATCTAATGTGTTGACCTTTTATATCACCACCATATGCTTGTTTTGCTTGTTTGTTGAGAACTTGTTGCAGGTATATAGCTTTGGGTCGAAGTGCTCAATGTTGGACGTCATCAAACATCTGGACGAGGTAGGCCCCCTTTCTTATCTCCTTTGCACATTCGTTTATATAACATATTGTTGGAATATATTTGATTTATGCATTCATTTTCGTCGGTTGTGGTTCACTCTGGCCATAGAGAGATTTTCCTCATAACAAAATTGGTGACCATACTGAGGATGAATCTTCTTTCTTGGGGTTTGAAGTACTTTTCTTCTTAGATTCCCCTCGTTTCTATTATGGTTCTTGTTGTATCATTGCTTGGAAACTCTTGTTCACTCTGAGTCTGAGTTTTCATCCTTTCTCCCTTGCCTGGTCTTGTTTCAAGTCATATACATGCCTTTTTCCTTGACAGTCGTGTATACACGCAGGCTGTCTCACTGCAAGCTATCTGTATATGCTCTGTTTTCCCAAACAATCGCATACACCTTTTTCCTTGCCTGTTTTCTTGGTTTGGTTTTTTCTAGGTGGGATTTGGTGCTTGCCGAGCCTTCTCATGTCTCTGTAGTTCCTGTTGAGTGCTTGTGGGATGACAAGAAACCCTCTTTTGGTTGAATATCTGGGCGAAGTCTTTCTCTTCATCTTTTTTATTTTTAATTTCCATGTACATTGGGTAGGGTGTTTTATTGCTTGATATCCTGCTTGAGTTATATCTTTTTTATACACAGTAGGGTTATATATCAAGTTAATTTTCAGTCCATGCATTTTCAGTTTTGATATATTGAAAATACAAAACAAATAGGCATTTTGCATTGCTTGGAATTTTTGTCTTTTTGGTTTCTGTCCTTAGCTTAGTGCATATAGTGAAAGATTGCATTTTTACTTTTGAATTGCAGAGTTGAATTTGAAAATTTCATCGTTTTTAGAAGCATATCATACATTAAAAGTTAAAGTTAGGACTTTGCATTATTTTCATATTTACTTTTCTTGCGGAGTCATAACACCATGATTTTCACTACCATACTATTACAAGGGAAAAACTCTCTATGGCCAAGGGTAAACCACAATAGATAGGTATGACTGTAGAAATCAACTCAATTCCAACATGTGCTATATAAACTAATGTTCAATACTAGGAAGAAGCCTACCTCTATCCAATCATTTGATGTCATTCCACCATTGAGCACTTTGATTCAAAGCTTTACACCAGTAAGAAGTTCTCAACAAACAAGCGATGCAAGTATATAGTGACAATATATGAAATGAGTTAGCACATCAGATAGCAGAATCCATTAATAAACATTACAAACATTCCCATGGATAATAATCATATATTTGCAAGATATCGATAGGACGGGAAAGGAGTATTTCTATTAATAATTGATCAACAAAAGTATCAACATTACAGACTTCCATGTCGGCACTATTCGGAACCAAGAAACCAAGTTCCTTCCAACTAGGTCTCCACCACTTCAATCCTCCACCAAAGGCAAGCTCATAGAAAAGAGGTAATGAGGTCCTCTTGACAATAAGGAAAGAGCTTGGGGGATGAACATTGTGTTCAGACTTGAGGGACAAAGGGATGCAGACTCAATATGAAGTAATTTCTCCATAGTAACTTTGCTCTCAAATTTGAATGCTTTCTCCTTTTTTTTCTCACAACTCTAAATTGTGCTCTTATAGCCTCCAAAATGCAACTAAAGGGCCGAGTCGTAACGTTTCCAGTATATGGAAGGCCAAAGATCAGATATTTTATGTCTTGACATGGAAAACCAACCTCATTTTGTATTTTCTGGCACAAATCCCGATATACACAAGCTGTAGTGGAGCAGCAAGCATATACACATCTTGCAAAGAAGTTAGGGAGCATATATGTGGAAAAATATATATTTTTCGCTTTGGATTTATCAAAAAGGGGTTGATAAGTCTGCATAGGGAAATGGAAAAAGGCCCTCTGTGCAAGATAGCAATGGTGAGGCAAATCTTGCTATAACATATGCCCCCTAATGTGTGATATTAGAGGAGTGTTTGCGATGGCCGAAATACATTATAAACAACCCAAAATTGAAGTGGTAGAGAACCAGCTGGACGAACTCAATTGCTCATTACATTATGTATTGACTTTGCATACATGGCTTCCAAGAATACAATGCAGATCCACATGGAAAATATACCAACAAGTGTTCATGGCCATGAGTAAGCAGGTATAAATGTGGTTACATGCCAATAGTTGTCATAGTCATGAACAAGGCCCAGTGAAACCAGCCTCAAAATCAATCTGAAGATATCTATATACCATGGAGTACAATCTAATCTCCCATGATCGTTGAAGTCAAATAGGTATTGGTCCAATGAAATGGAAGCAACAACTCAGGAAATTTGTGTCCACAAAGTGATGTCTTCAAGTCTTCAATACAATCCGCCAATGGTGCAAGTGTACATCATGTGAATAAATGAGTTGAGGTCGAACACGATGAGACATCGTTTGATTACCGGTCATTGAGGTATACCATTAAAAAACGCAAGACATCCTACCAATGATGAAAGTAGGTATCAAGGCACTGAGTACATATCTACAAATGTGAATAAAGGAGTTGGTATCAAACACTTGAGAGATCCATTGATCAGGAGAAATTGATGTATTCCCATCAGTCAATGGCGAGAGAGCCTGCCACTAATGACTGCAAGTCTCAATGTACTCATAAAACTCTAGGTCTTGTATCCATAATACATGAGCTGAAGTCGATGGAAACAGACCCATTGAAAGTAGAGCATTAAGGCATCTCTCATCAGTCATCACGAGGAACAAAGAAGGAGCTTCATGATTTGGTGGAGATCAGACGAAGAACATGTTCATGAACCAATGACTCTATGCGTCTTTCGCGTGTGCCAAATGCAAGCGGTACACAAAAAAGACCATATGAATAGCAACCAATGATGAAAACTACTGACAAAGGTGAGGAAACCACCAATAAGGCTAATGGAATCCAAGATACTGCATGAATCCCAAAGTGTGAATAGATGTCTTACCGTCGAACACAAGGTAAACCACCTAATCAATGACCCATGATGAAATGTCGATTGTTGGGTTCAAGGTGACCTACCAATGATGAAAGTAGGGCCAAGGTGCATCATAAGACCAAAGTATCATGTGATTCTAAGACAAACTGAGGGTATGGCCGACATGCAAAGTCAAGATTTCTAAGGATTGGCTGACACAGGTTGATAGAATTCCTTTGAATAAGAGAATGAGACATACGGTGGACTCCGACAGCATAGACTTAATGATGTGACAACTAGAAGCAGGAGGCATCCATAATGTTCTCTATAGTGACTAGAAGATTAACCAATCGGTAGAGAAAATTATGTAATGAGATCAACTTCCGAAGGACATGCTAAACCCAAAATTATGATGACGCAAGGACTCAATAACTTTGTGCTATGTTCAAAGGTGACACGACTGCTGCCAATTACAATATAGTACTCCCTTCCTGCCCATCTTTTTTTGTTTTTTCATAACAAGTGAATGCTATGATACAAAGGAGGGAATGAGTGTCACAAGTAAGTAAAACTAGTTCCAGCAGTGGAACATACCTATGCTCAATGCAAGGAAATGCATGCAGGAGATGGACACTCGGGGTGATGTTCCTTCCAGGGTATAGGGTGTCAAATTGATAAGGATATAAACAAGGCTCTGCTTGGTTGAGGATGCAAACTGCTTGGGCCATGGTTTATAATGCAAAGCTTGAACCGGCTAAAGGCTCAATACTGCAAGAAAGGGCCTAAGATGCAATCACAATTTAACATAAAAAATGTCCTTTTTATATCTTTTAGTCTACTTGGTGTGAAAAAGGGGTAAACTTGTGCGAAATAGATGTCTTTTCAAATCCAATTTATGAGTGTGAAAAAGACAAGTTCACTCAGCGATCTTTTCCATTTTTTATAGCAAGTCGGAAAAGAGCTTAACTAAGACTCATGATCTTTCAAATCCAATTTTAACGAGTGTGAAATGGACAAATCACTCGATGATCTTTTCAATTTTTAATAACGAGTTGGAAAAGAGCTTAACTAAGACTCATTTTTAGTTCTAATCAACATGTAAAGGGGGAGGCCAAGGTTCTCGTCCTGACCTTCTACCAAAAGTCAGTATCCTACGGATAGTTGACAAAATCTTGGGAAAGCCCAAAGCTCTCCAAGTCGAGCAGGAGATAGTGCTAACGGAGTACATAGTCTTTGTTATTGTTTGAATAATGTCTCTTAGTGGAACAGACATAGGTGGGGGTATGGGATGTCCCGTCAGGTCATCCCAGTCAAAGGGGACCTCGTCAGAACTCAGAGAGAGAGTTTTCAGAGGAAGAATGAATCTCTCTTGTTCATAAGGGGGAAGACTTGGAATGTTGGTGACGTGACTGGAGGGTGAATCACTCTTTTTAGGGAGAGTCGGTTTGACCATAAATGGCATCGGTGCGGTCACTTCTTCAATTATAGGTTGAAGAGGATCCATGGTAACAGGGGCAGGAGACACTTCACCCTCTGTGGAGGGGGTGAGGTCATAGGAAAATCTCGATGGTGAGACTGTCGATATCATTAAAGGTGAAGTGGTGTGAGGAGGAACCATGGGTGTATCAGATTTTGAAGGGATTTTGGGTGATCCCCACACCTCTGGTATCCCGACAGTCACTGGGCACACGTGAGTAAGATGGCTTCCTTCACAAGTCCTGCAAAGGAATTTAGGCTTACGTCTGAGACGTTTAGGTTTCTCGATGGGACTGGCCGAGGAAAGAGATTTGTCTCCTGTATGATGAATAGGAGTCAGAGACGTGACACGGCTATGGTCCGGGGTGTAAAGGATGGTGTCCCCAACATAATTGGAAGAGGTTGGAAGCGAGTTGTCGACATGATTTGTAGAAAGTGTCGACTCATCTCTGACATGACTAGAAGAGGTGGGCGATGGTGCACTGGTGTGGCTTACAGTGGTTGGGATAGCGATAGATTGTGGTATTTGATTCCAAGGTCCCGAAAAAGATTGATTCTGAAACATTGCAGGCCAGAAAGGATCCTGGTATACTCCCTTTCCTAGCCCAGAAACATGGTGGTTTATGCCAAGGTGGTCTGAAGAGGTCTAGACGAGCATCATCATTGAGGTCTGCAAAGAGACCGAGGTAGGATAAGAATTATTCGAGTGAGGATATATGTTACCCCCTTGTGAGGGTGTCCCATAAGGAGGGTAGACCGAATTATAAAATTGATTTTCCCCATACGGAAGACCTAGGGGTACTTGAGGATCTGGTGCAAAAAAGGTGTTTAAAGGGACTAACATGGCAGATGAAAGATACATGGGTGGGGTGTAATAAGAACCCATATGAGCACTAGATCCTGAAAGAGCATAGATAGGATTGGATCCATAAGGTGGAAGGTTCCAACCTCCCATGGGAACACAACTCATATCAAACGAAGAAGTGGGCATGGGAGCGATGGTGCCCTCGGGTCCAATGCTAGTATTCATATAAGTATACCAGGAAGGGGGTTGCACGTGGGAAGCCATATCAACAGAAAAATGACTAGAGACCCAAGGTGCGGATTGAGCATTGTAGTCGTGCATACCATTGTAAAAAACAGAAGGGTCTACCCCCATGAAATGAGGAGGCATCATGGGGGGGGTAGCAGTGAATGGAGGAGTAAAACGAACTCTGTTATCCATGATAATGAAACCAAAAACCAGATTCCTAGGGCCAACTAGTAATCAAAGAGCATACCAAAAAGTCAAACGACCAATATGCATGCAAACGAGCTAAAGTGGCTGAGTGGCATCCCTCGCTAAAGAAGGTATGCCTCGTCCAAGAGGGACTTGAGACTCCTTGCTAAAGTTTGGAGGTAATAGAATCAGTTATAAGGGCCCTTATAGGCTTAACAACCAGTCGGTTAGATCCCCCCGGAGAGGTAATCTTCCATAAAGGTTGTGTGTTTTTCGACCCCTATCTGACTCAGGATACAAGAAAAATAACCCCTGCAAGTAACCTATGAGAAACCTAAGTCAAGCCACTAATCAACCACTGTATAACCGATGCACAGGCGAACAGTCGTAAGTCTAGATTACCGTATGGGTAGGGTAGAAAATCTCGAAACCTTGAAAGTATCGCCTCTCATAGAGGTATGGATACTAGTAAGATCCCCAAACACGAATAAATCCACATAAATGTATTTGATGCTAGGTGAGTATCTAGGGGTTATCCCTTCAACAAAATTCGCGCGACCTCATGATTAACTCCGGTGTGAGGGGAGCCTCCTGATATTACTAATTATACAATGGATTTCTCAACTCCTTGCCTTAGACACATATGTTGATTTAATTTTCTTGGATAAGTTTACTCACAAAATCCTATTCCAAGGAACTAAATCCTAGGCTAGTTTGTGCACCCTAAACAATAAAATCGTTACTAATCAATTTTGGTTTAAAGCATAAATTCTATTGGCCGTGATTACTCAAAAAGGTATGGAAATGAAACTCATGGTGTTATGACTCTTCATGAAAATAAAAATAGATATAATGCAAAGCCTAACTTTAAATTTTCAGTGAATGATATGCTAAATAAAAACAATGAAATCTTCAATTTTAACTCTGCAACTCAGAAGTAAAATGCAATCTTTCGCTAAATGTGCTAAGCTAATGATAAAGGTTCCAAGACAAAAATACCAACCAATGCAAAATACCTATTTTTTTTGTATTTTCAATGTGTTAAAAAGAAAATGCATGGACTGATAAGCGACTTGATATATAACTTCTACTGTGTATAAAAGAAATCACTCGAGCAGAATACCAAGCAGCTAAGCAGACAACCCAACTACCAAGGAAAAATAAAAAACGGAAAACAAAGAGAAAGACATCGCCCAAAAATTCAACTCCAAATAGGTTTCCTATCATCCCAGATAATCTCAACAGGCACCACAGAGACCTAAGAAGGCTCATTGATCCTCAAAACCTACCCAACAGTCACTAAACCAAGAAAGCAAGAAGGGGAAGTGGTATACGCGACTTTTCAAGAGAAAAGGGCATATATACGCCTCTTGCAGTGGAACACCAAGTGTGTATACACGGTTGTCAGGGGAAAAAGGGAGTATATCTTTTAAAACAAGGCTAGGCAAGGGTAAAAGGCTAAAAAACTTAGACCCAGAGTGAACATACTATGTCCAACTATGATACGACAAGAAACACTAAGGAAAAAGAGCAATGTAAGAAGAAAAAATACTTCAACCCTTAGAAGGAAGATCTATCCCCAGTGGAGTCACCAATTCTGTTACAAGGGAAAAACTCTCTATGGCCAAGGGTAAACCACAACAAATAGGTATGACTGCAAAAATCAACTCAATTCCAACATGTGTTATATAAACTAATGTGCAATATGAGGAAGAATCCTACCTCGATCCAATCGTTTGATGTCGTTCCATCGTTGAGCACTTTGACCCAAAGCTTTACACCTACAAGAAGTTCTCAACAAACAAGGGATGCAAGTATATAGTGACAATATATAAAATGAGTTAGCACTTCAAATAGAACAATCCATTAATAAACATTACAAACATGCCCATGGATAATAATCATATAATTGCAAAATATCGATAGGACAGGAAAGGAGTATTTCTATTAATAATTGATCAACAGAAGTATCAACATTACAGACTTTCGTTTCGGCACAGTTCGAAACCAAGAAACCAAGTTCCTTCCAACTGGGTCTCCACCACTTCAATCCTCCACCAAAGGCAAGCTCATAGCAAAGAGGTAATGAGGTCCTCTCAACAATAAGGAAAGAGCTTGGGGGATGAACATTGTGTTCTTACTTGAGCGACAAAGGGATGCAGACTCAATATGAAGTAATTTCTCCAGAGTAACTTTTCTCTCAAAGTTGAATGCTTTCTCCTTTTTTTTTCATAGCTTGAAATTGTTCTCTTATAGCCTCCAGAATCCAACTAAAGGTCCGAGTCAGAACGTTTCCAGTATATGGAAGGCCAAAGATCAGAGACTTTCTGTTGTGACATGGAAACCTGACCTCATTTTGTACTTTCTGGCACAAATCCTGATATACGTGAGTTGTAGTGGAGAAGCAAGCATATACGCATCTTGCAAAGTAGTGAGGGAGCGTATATGTGGAAAAATATATATTTTTGGCTCTGGATTTATCAAAAAGGGGTTGATAAGTCTGCATAGGGAAATGAAAAAAGGCCCTCTGTGCAAGATAGAAATGGTGAGGCAAATCTTGCTATCACACATACCATTTTGAGTAATCACAACGATTAAAATCAACGCTATAATTTAAAATTTATTAGTAACGATTTTATTTTCTAGGGTGCACAAACTAGCCTAGGATTTAGTGCCTTGGAATAGGATTTTTGTGAGTAAAATTCTCCAAGGAAATTAAATCAACACATGTGTCTGAGTCAGGGAGTGGAGAAATCCACTGTATAATTGGTAAGATCAGGAGGCTCCACTCACACCGAATCTAATCAGGAGGTCGCACAAAGTTGGTTGAAGAGATATCCCCTCGATACCTTCCTAGCGTCAGAGATATTTCTGGGGATCTATTCATATCTAGGGATCTTGATAGTGCATTTACCTCCGTGAGAGATAGTGCTTTCAAGGTTTCGGGATTTTCTACCTTTCCCATACGGTGGACCTAACTTATGAATGCTCGCCTGTGCATCGATTATACATTGGTTTATTAGTTGCTTGACTTAGGTGTCTCATAGGTTACTTGCAGGGGTTATTCTACAGGTACCCTAGGTCATATAAGGGTCAAACATCACACAACCTTTATGGAGGATTAACTCTTTGGGGGTAGGGATGATTTTAAGGATGGAAATTTATTTTAAAATGTAGAAACCTTGACGAATATTACTAATCCTTCATATGTCAACTATAAATGTTTGGCAATATTTTTTTTTAAATATTCAAATTTCTAAGTATTTTATATAGTTTTTATAAAATTTTGGTGATTTTTTAGGTAAAATAATGTTATCCTATAGAATTTGGGAGAATCATTTTTAAAATAGTGAATCTCATTTTTTGAAAAACCATGGAAAATTAGCCCATGAGCGAAATTTAGCCCCTAAAATCATCCTTGACAGGGGGATCTGAATGACTGGTTGTTAATCCCACAAGAGCCCTTATAACTGATTTTGTTACCTCCGATCTTTAGCAAGGAGTCTCAGGCCCCTCTTGGGCGAGACATACCTTCTTTAGGGAGGGAAGCCACTCAACCACTTTACCCCGTTTGCATGCATATTGGTCGTTTGAATTTTGGTGTGCTCTTTGCTTACTAGTTGGCCTTAGGATATATTTTTTATCTTTAGAGTCTTAAGTCATCATGGATTCAGACTAGCCTTCCCGCCGGTCCCGTTGCTTGTTACAGTTACCACCGGATTTTGTGTCCTTGCCTTCTTAAAGGCATAGAGTTATTATACATGGTACACACACATCCACCGTTCATACTTGTGATTCTACAAGTATGAGTACTGAACCTGGTCTTCAGAATTCTGGGAGCCCTTCGATTCCCATACCCACTATAATTAATGCCACCCCTTCGACTCCTGCAACCTCTATGGTCATAGTGTCGAAGGTACCTATCATTACTATGGCCCGACCTATAGTTAATTCTCAAGATACTGCCTCGAACCCCTTTGGGTCTCTTTTCCACTCACCGGGATACAATGTTCAGTCCATCCATATGGCTTCTAGTCCATTTTCTTATGGTATGCCTAACTTCACTTCGCAGTTTTCGAACTCCATCCCAACTGCTGGCCCTAATGCTAGAATTGGGCTTGGGGGAAGTACACCTTCCTACACTCCTTTTTCATTTGGTGGATCTCAAATCCCTCAAATGACTCCTAATATGGGGGGTATCCCTGCTTTTAACCCTGGGTCCAATCCTTGTACTTCTGGGTGGAATATTCTACCTGGCAGACAAGCTTCGACTCAAGTTTCATTCTACAACCCCACCTCCTCGGTGCAGATTCCAACCAATACATTTGGCATGAAGAATCTACCTCTATCATCCAGTTTACAACCTATAGGAGGTCAGTTTCACACTTTGGGCAACCCCCAACCTGAATCTAATCCGACTGGGGGAAATTTCTATAACCCTCAATAGAACATTCCAGCTGAAATGATGCCCAACCAGCCTTATATGAATCATCCTGGAGGAGGGCCTTATAATGTCGGACAGTTCCATGGTGTTTACGAGAACCCTGGATGGCCTGGAAATCCGCAAGTGCAATATTTCCCGAGAGGTTGGGGCCATATGTCGCAACCCTGTCTCCCTTTTCTTGCCACGCTTAATCTGTCAGATTTGTCTAAGTTAATGAATGACCCTGTGAATCATGATCCTACATGGCCCCCAATCCCCACCAAAATTCATTCGGACATCCCAAAGTTAGAGGGTAAGAATGGAGAGGATCTTGGTGATCACATCACTTCCTTTCACCTTTGGTGCTCATCAAAATCCCTTAATGACGATTCTATTTGTTTGATATTATTTCAACGCACCCTCATCGAAGTTGCTGCGAAATGGTATATTGAGATACCTAGGGGAGCATATGGAAATTTTAGTCAGTTTGTGATGGTATTTATTAATCACTTCTAGTTTCCCATTCGTTATGATGCTGGCCTAGAACTCTTGTCTAATTTATGCTAGGATACTGCCACTCATATCCTGGACCATATCCAAGAGTGGCATAGATGGAAGAGGTTGATTAAGACTCCTATACCCCTATCCTCTCTTTTATAATGGTTTCTTAAGTATTTCCACACTCCTATCTCGAAGGATGTTGCTACTTCTGGGGTTACCAATGAGGAAGAAGCGATCTTTAGGGCCCAATAGTTAGATTTGATATATGCCCAGTCTGGGATGTTATACCACCTTCTTCCTGATGCACCGCGGTCTACTTACAACCCTAGGAAAAATCCTAGACCTCATGCTGATGGCATTATAGGTTTCACCAATGTAAAGTCTACAGACTCGGTGAAAAACCAGTTGAAAGAGTTCTATTTAATCCATTCTGCAGGAGGACCAGCCTCGTCTATGTCTTCCAATCCCACTCAGTCGGAAAATGTACATTCTATGCAATCGTCGGCCAACCCTAATGGTAACCAGCAACCAGGAGGTAATAAGAAGAAAGGACGCAATAATCGTAAGGGTGGGAAAATGGTAATAAACCCAAGGACAATAATAATAATGAGAAGATGGGTAGTAATGCTAGAGAGGGAAAACGAGAAATATGTAAGGTGAAGTTTCCTTGTAAGATTTGCATAGACGATCAACTTACCCATTTGTGCCCCAAACTTACAGAAGTTGCAAGGCTATTATCTCAATCACCCGTCGTGCTGACGAATCCATTCCCACATAATTAGCACTTAGCCTCAAGCTCCTCAAACGCCGGAAATGCGGCTGGTGGAGGTCAAAACCAGCAGTCGCAAGATGGTGACTGTTTATGTATCAATATGGTCGATGCGAAAATAGATGTAGCCACTCGATCTCGAGACTATAGTTCTAAACAAACTAATCCTGGTCTAGAATATCCTCCTCCTATGGAGATGAATTTATAGATTGAGAAATTGGAGCCACCACCTCATATTCCAAAAGGAGTACTTAAGCGCTCTACCCATAATCCAAATGCTAGAATCGCCTAGAACTACTCTATTGTTGAGGACCTGGGTCAAACCCCTTGTGCGATGTCAGATTTGCAGGTACTCTAGACATGTCCTTCATAGAGGAATACCTTACTCTCTACTTTAGGAGCTCTAGAACCCAGTGGCTTGAAGGTTATCAAGTTTGACGTCACAGATGTTAAGCCTCGCTTGCGTTACCATGTGGCTTTCCAAATCCATGTGCAGTATTCAATGTATACCATCAAACGTGTGGTTGTTGATGAAGGCATTGCTACGTGTGTGATGTCCCTTGCTTGTTGGAAATCTCTCGGTTCTCCGACTCTTTCCAAGTCATCGAACATGTTGATTGCTTTCAAGGGTCAATCCTTCCACCCTCACAGTATGCTCCCTGGCTTTTAGGTCCATTTAGGTGGGAAGAAAGTAGAGGTGGACGTAGAGGTAGTTGATGCACCTCTTTATTATAACCTGTTACTAGGTCGCAATTGGACTTATTGCATGATCGTCGTCGTGTTGTCTGTCTTTCGTACTCTTTGTCTTCCTCATGAAGGGAATATTGTGATGATCGATCAATTATCCTTTGCATACTCTAGTACTAATGCATATCTTGGACCGTCGATCCCTGTGATTGACAATTCTCAGCTGGTAGCTAAGAATGTTGGTGTCAAAATGTATTATTTCCTTATACATTCGACTTCTCGACACCGAGCCATCATGTTTATTCCATCTCCAATATGCCTGTCTCGACAGGGAGGTCCATTCCTTTCTGCACGTCTTATTTCAATGATTCGTGGACCCTACCTTCCTTGACTTCATATTATGAAGGTCAGTCGCATGCTGGGATGGCCATGCCACTATCGGCAACATAGATTGTGTATCAAGTTGTTCTCAACTCTTTTTCTGATCCCGATCTTGTTCCCTCACCGACGAGCGATGAGGATCTCGTGTCTAGGCCTATGTGGGCCACTTCGTTGTCTTGTTCACATGATTTCCTCGATGGGACTTTTCCCTTAGATGAAGCCATCATCGAAGCCATGAATGGTTTCAACAAACCTTGGGATGACATGCATCACCGCTCTTATTTTCTCCTAGAGGTTGAAAGAATCGAACAAGATGACTTTCGATATACTTTGAGTGAGTATTTCGTCATGGAGTAGTTCCTCTTGATACACATGACATTTATGTTAAAGGAAATATGGCGATCATTTCTCCTACCGCCACGATCGATATCTCTCATACCCCTAGTAAGGTTGAAAATGTAAATATCAGTGTGAACTGTTTTCCATAAGAAATCATGATCTACACCGAGCTCTTGAAGGAATTTTGAGACGTATTTTCTTGGTCCTACGAAGCGATGTTAGGGATCGAGCCTCGTATTGTCGAACATGAGATTAGAACTTATTTGGATGCTAAACCTATTCGGCAACGTCTTAGAGTTGTCAACCCTCAAAAGGCCCCTTCTATTATGGTAGAGGTGGAGAAGCTACTTAATGTTGGCTTCATCTACCCAGTTCCCTTGACCGAATGGGTATCCAACCCCATTTCTGTAGATAAGAAGCAAGGAACCATCCGTGTATGTATGGATTTCCATGACCTGAACAAGGCCTTTCCAAAAGACAACTTCCCCACACATTTCATCGATCATATTCTCGACGAGTGTGCAAGAAGCGAAGTATTTTCTTTTATGGACATATTTTCAAGATATAATCAAATTCAAATCAAACCTAAGGATCAACACAATATGAAATTTATTTATCCTTGGGGTACTTTTTCATACTAGAAGATGCCTTTCGGCCTTAAAAATGTCAGAGCAACCTTTCAACATGCCATGACTTTCGCTTTTCACGATCTAAAGCACATAGTTGAAACTTACCTTGATGATCTTGCTGCTCACTCTGGCAAGAGAGTGGATCATGTTACTCACCTTCGGCTTGTTTTTGGAAGATTTTGTTACTATAGAATCCGGTTGAACCCTCACAAGTGCATATTTTGTGTTAAGTCTGGTCGTCTTTTAGGTTTTCTAGTTTCTGAGATTGGGATCATGGTACATCCACTTAAGGTTGAGGAAATACTTCAGTTGCCTCCCCCACGCACGATTAGACAAATTCAGGGTTTACAGGGGAAAGCTAACTTTATTCGTAGGTTTATAGTGAACTATGCCACTAACACTAAAGGTTTCATGTTTCCTTTCAAGAAGGACACCCTTTTTATCTGGGATGAGTGAGCCCAGGAGTCCTTCAATGCCTTGAAGAAATATTTGGTGTCAGCGCCTCTGCTAAAGCCTCCTGACTACAATAGATATTACTTTCTTTATATCACATCATCTGAAGATATGATTGGTATGGTTCTGGTTTAGGAGGATGCTGAGCTCCATGACCACGTCATCTACTATCTTAGTCGAACTTTACTTGGTCCTGAAATTAATTACACTCACATTGAAAATATATCTTTGTTTGTCATGCACATAGTCCATCGTTTGCATCATTATATATTACTTTGAAAGACTATGGTGGTTTTTGATGTCAATCCATTTCAATACATCCTTACCTGACGTATCATAGGGGGAAAATATAATAAATGGATTGCCATTTTACAAGAGTTTGATCTCGGTTTCGCTTCTGCAAAATCCACAAAATCTCTAGTCTTTGCAAAGTTGATATCCGATTTTCCATGATTAGATGAGGACATTATCCATGTTGATTCGTTTGTGGACGAACACATTTTTCTTGTCTCGTCGTCTGACCCCTGGTATGGAGACATCGTTCTCTATCTTCAGACTTTGAATTTCCCTCAGTATCTCTCGCGAGATGGCCGATGATGTATAAGATACCAAGATAAGAAATATACTATCGTCAGTGACACTTTGTATCGTCGAAGAATAGACGATATCTTGCGTCATTGATTAACTCATGGAGAAGTTGAGTCTGTTATGAATGATTTCCACAATGGGGCTTGTGGTGGTCATTTATCTGGGCTTGCGACAACCCAAAAAATATTGCAAGTTGGTTATTCCTTGCCTACTATCTTTAAAGATTGTATTGAAGCAGTTAAGAAGCGTCACCCCTACTAGGTGTTCACTCAGAAAATGCTCTCGCATCCAACCCCTCTCCATCTAGTCATTATCTTCAGTCTCTTCACCAAGTGGGGGGTGGACTTTGTCGATTGCAACCCAACCTCGGTTGGGGGGCATCAACACATTACTGTGGTCATCGACTACTTTACTAAGTGGTTCGAGGCCATGTCTACAGTTAAATCTGATGGGAATACTGCAGCCTTCTTCGTATTCAATCAGATTATCGCCCGGTTCGGTATCCCAAGTGATATTGTCACTAACCATGGAAGTCACTTTCAGAATAAGATGATGGAAGAACTAGTAGCTAAGTTGGGGTTTATACATGGTCATTCTTCTCCCTATATCCCCAGGAAAATGGACAAGTAGAGGCCATCAACAAGTCTCTCAAGACCATTTTGCAAAAAATTGTAAGTCAGAGTAAATCCAACTGGCACATCATGCTATATCCTGCACTCTGGGCATACCGAACCTCGGTCAAGACTGCCACTGGATTTTCTCCTTTCCAATTAGTACATGGTGTGGATTCGTTTTTACCTTTGAATGTGAAATCCCTTCTCTTAAGTTGGTAGTCGGGCTCCTACCTGACACTTTCGATCTTGAGCGATGCCTTGTACACCTAGAGAGCCTCGATGAGCAGTGTTGAGATGCCTCTACAACTATCGATGCGAACAAACGATGTGTCAAGGTCTAGTACAATAAGTCTGTCTATCCTCGGTTGTACGTTGAGGGTGACTTGGTCCTCTTGTATGATCAAGCCAAAGAACCATTAGGGGCATGCAAGTTTAAACCCATGTGGCATGGTCCTTACATCATGTGACATGTTCTAGAAAAAGGAGCCTATGAGTTATAAGAGTATGAAGGGAATAAGTTGGTTGAGCCCAGAAATGGGCTCTACTTGAAAATATATTATGCTTGATCCCCAGGCTTGGGCGGAACTCTCCATATACTAATGTAATTTAGTGTATATATCTCTTTTTTTTTGTATTTGGGTTGCTTATCGAGTTTTCACTTGGTTTAAAGATGTCAATGGAGTCATCGGTCTACTTAGGATTCGCAGACGGGGCCAGTCGTCACACACGAAACTTGGCTTCCGTCGCTTGGGTGGTTTACTCACCTGAGCATCTACGGGTGTCTTCAGGAGGCATACGCCTAGGGTCGTCCATGAATAATGTGGTCGAATACAACGTCGTTATAGAACTATTGCGTGATGCTATCTCACATGAAATTTGTTCATTAGAAGTTTTATTGGATTCCCAGTTGGTAGTACGTCAGTTGAACGACTGTTACCGCATGCGTGATCCTACTTTACTCTGACGATTCCTACGGGTACATATTTTAGAACGAAAATTTGATTTTATTACATATTATCATATTCCTAGGAGTTCTAATCATGTATCCAATTATTATGCTAATTTTGTTTTAGATTGGCATTTGTCACATAATTAAAAGCAAATAAAACCATCTAATCAATGTACACATTGTAAAATATAAGTAAAGTCGAAGATCCTTTTCTATATATTTCAAAAAATATGGTGTTTATAGTACAAAATGGGGCTAACACCCTCAATACACATATACAACCGGTATTACAATATCCCATGACATCTACGCATGTGGCGCCGTATGTGTGTCATGGTAGCAAACCACAACATTTGTGAGACACCGAAAGAGTCGTAACCATGCCCTGGGTACACCAACCACTTGTCCATGCATGGCTTCAAGAAGATCCTATACCTAAACCATGGGTATCTTGTGATTCAAATGCGACAGGTTCCTTGCACATTTTGTAGGACCCTCTCGAATTCTCCTCCCACAGCCTCATCTCCCCGGTTCCCTTGTCGATGTAGAGGGAAACCCTCTGGCTGCTGTGGACCCACATCTGCAGCACACAAATGTCTAGTCATTACTTAAGCACCATACAAAAATATTTTTGTCCTAATTATACAAAAATATAAAAAAAATGAAATATGTAAAAAAAAATTGACATACCTATGTCACCATAGGCAGACCCTGGTTGAAGTTTCATGCCTGGATCTCCTCTAAAGTCGATCCCCTCATAGGGATAGTCATCCATAGTGATGACCTGTCGCTGTCACCAGTAGAAAAATTCCTTGTTGTAGGCTGTTGGAACCCTACCTCCCCCCTATCACCTCATCACCTTGGTCCATCGTGCCATGGTTGGATCACGAGGTCACCTAGGAAGAATCTCAACTCTAGGTCCCAAACCTAGAACCCGCTTGAAAAAGAAACTGCACAAGATGGAGGCAAACCCAAAATTTATTTTACTCCCCTGTTTGCACTCTGACAACCAACTCTTCATATTTTCCACTAGTGAGATACACCAATCATACATTGTGTGTCTCGCACAGTGCATTGCATAGAACATGAGTGGCCTTGATGCCTAGTGCAATGAGTTCGAACCTATGATCCTGGTCAATACTAGGACAATGATATTCAGACTAAGGTTGTTTATTTCCTAGAGAGAGACTTGACTCCCTACCTTAGGAGTCCCTGCTACACAATGGGCATCAATATATTCCTCTATCTTCATTCCACTACCTGCTCCTCGTGATTTGAGGTTTACAACCTCCCCCTGACGTGATAAAACAATCAAAAAGTAAATGTCCTCTACTTCAATTCTCAATGGTTGCCCATCGAGATTGAAGCTCTCACTCTCAGGGTCCCAGTAACCCACCAACATCTCCAACAACCTCACCTGGGATCTCATTCCTTTGAGCGTCGAAAACTTATAAAAACCACATATTTTTAAGGCCATTTGGGCCCCTAAATATCGATATACATCAGCATCAACCTCCTCATGTTCTCTCTCTCTCCATTCAAGAACCATCCTGTCAAAAAAAAATAGAATTTTTATTTAGAACCCTTCTTTTTTATCATTTGCGTGTCTATACGCGACCTCCTTTGCATACAA
>SNQJ01S0146819.1:4046-23853 GCA_010110895.2 Picea sitchensis | reverse complement strand
TTTACAGTTGTGGGGTTATAATTTGGAATGAAGAATGTTACAGTGCTGAAATCCCCAAATTCTGAACCAAAGAGTATTTACTTAGCAACCCGAACACAGATGCACGGCAATAGATCTCGCCGATTTAATTTGCTTATGTTTATGTTTATGTTCCCCAAGGGTTAGGTATTCAAGGGTTCTACAGACAAGGGTTTGCCATGTGTTATAGCTTTCTGATATACGTACAGGGTCCAACAGTAGTACTCGGCCCAATATCTCAAGGCACTAACTAAGGAGGATAGATCATACCCTTATTCGTACTACCCGACTACCCGGGTACTAGAGAGTATCTTCCCGAGTGTTGTTCTCGGTGACACTATAGCAGTCTGGTGGCCGATAGGTTTATCTAAAGAGGGATTCAAGAAATCTAGGCCGATCCGTACACAGGTGTTATCTGATGCGCTACCACTCGATGGGATACCAATAGGAGTTACAAGGGTGGCCAACAGACGTGCGCTTAAGAACCACTTGTATTTCCTGCGTGTATGAATCCCTCAACCGCGGGTTTATGCATGTAACGACATATCTCTGTGGCTTAAAGACGTCGGAATACGTCTCTACCCTGGAAAAAAAAATACCCATAATTTCTGCCAAGGAAAGTGATCTGATACCACTTGCAAGATACCAGATATATAAAATATGTTGAACATAAATAAAATGCTAGAAATGGCAGAATAACAGTAAAATATCCAGCATAATCTTCACAATACACAGAAATGATATACGAAATAAAAATGGAAATAGCACTTTGATTTAGAAAGCAATGTTCACAGGCCTCTTCGAGGGGGCAACCTCCAGTCGAGCAGCGCTCTATTACAATAATCTCCAAGCTATGGTTCTCATACCCTCGACCCTTATTTATACTATTAAGAGAAGCATCTAGAGGAAGATCCTTCTATAAGCAGAAGCTTCTATTAGGTCTTCTTACATCCTCCTTATTCTATTTTATTGAAAGACCTTTATTACAACCGAATACATTGATCTACCTATGTGCGGGTTAGGACCTTAATAGTCCATACCCTCAGTTTGTCTCAGAATCACATGATATTGTATTCATATCATGCACACTGGCCCTACTTTCATCATTTGTAAGTAAACTTGAAACCAACAGTCTACATTTCATCATTGGTCGTTGACTGGGTGGTTTCCCTTGTGTTTGACAGCAAGACATATATTCACACATTGTGATTCATGCAGTGTCTTGGATGTCATTAGCCTTATTGGTGGTTTCCTCGCCTTTGTCATCGGTTTTCAACATTGGCTTCTATTCAGGGGGTATTTTTCATGTACCACTTGCACTTGACACACGCAAAAGATGGACAGGGTCATTGGTTCGTGAACTTGTTCTTCGTTAGATTTCCGCCAAATCATGAAGCTCCTACTTTATACCTCGTGCTAAATGATGAGATATTCCTTAATGCTCTCCTTTCAGCGACTCTCTTTCCATCGACTTCAACCCTTTTTTATGGAAACGAGACCTAGAGTCTTATGAGTACCTTGAGGCTTACAGTCATCAGTCGTAGGCTCTCTTTCCATCGACAGTTGGGAATACTTCAATGTCTCATGATCGATGGATTCGTTAGGTGTTTGACAACGACTCCTTTATTCACACTTGTAAGAATGCACTTGGTGTCTTGATACCTACTTTGATTATCGGTAGGCTGTCTCACGTTTGTTAATGGTATACATCAATGAATGGTAATCAAACGAAGTCTCATTATGTTAGACCTCAACTCCTTTATTCACATGATGTAGACTTGCACCTTTAGTAGATTGTGTAAAAGACTTGAAGACATAACTATGTGGTCGCAACTCCCATGAGCTATTTATTCCTTTTCATTGGACCAGTACCTATTGAGTTCAGTGATCATGGGATATTAGATTGTACTCCATGATATACAAACATCTTCAGATTGGATTTGAGACTGGTTCTACAGGGCCTTGTTCATGACTATGAAAAATATTGGCATGTAACCTCATTCCCACAGACACTTGTTTGGTATATTTTTCACATGGATCTACAATGTATTTTTGGCAACCATGTATGCAAAGTCAGTGCAGAATGTAATGAGAGATTGAGTTCGTCCAATTGGTTCCCTACCACTCCACTTCTGGGTTATTCATAATGTATTTCGGTCATCACAGATACTCCTCTGACCTCACACAGTAGGGGGCATCTGTTAGAGAAATATTTTACACACCCTGCAATCTTCCAGAGAGGGCCTTTTTCCATTTCCCTATGCAGACTTATCTTCCCTGTTACTAAAGTCCAGAGACAAAAATATATTTTTTTCCACTTGTACACATCTTGCACCCTATACATCAAGCGTATACGGAGGTTGCTCCACTACATCCCGCGTACATTGGGATTTGTGCCATAATATCAAAATTAAATGTTGAGTTTCCATGTCACAACATGAGATCTATGATCCTTGGCCTTCCATATACTAGAAATGTTCTTACTCGACCCTTCAATTGCATTTTGAAAGCTATAAAGAAGTCAATTCCGAGTTGTGGAAAAGGAGAAAGAATTCAAATTTGAGAGAAAATTTACTCTGGAAAAATTATTTACTTCAAATTGAGTCTGCATCCCTTTGTCCTTTAAGTTTGAACACAGTGTTCAGTCCCCAAGCTCTTCCCTTATTGATGGAGAACACCATCATCTCCCTTATATGAGCTTTCCTTTGGTGGAGGATTGAGGTGGTGGAGGCCCAGCTGGAAGAAACTTGGTTTCTCGGTTTTGAATCGTTTCGACACGGAAGTCTATAATATTTTCACTTCTACTGATCATTTATTAATAGAAATACTCTCTTCCCGTCCAATTGATGTCTTGCAAATATATGAATTATTATCCATGGGTGTATTTGTTATTTATATTGATGGATTGTTCTATCTAATGTGCTAACCTTTTATATCGCCACTGTTGGAACCGCCCTTGTTTTTTAGCCTGTCACAATTTTCATTTTGATGCTTGAAATCTAAAGATGGTTTTCTTTTTCCCTCCGAGATATCGATGATCTCTGAAGCTTTTTTCACACTTCTTCAGAGATCACGCTTTCTTTTTCAGAGATCACGCAAGTAGTGATGATTTTTCTACTCTCGAAACAAGTCCTACTTTTCGTAAGAATGTTCCATTTTTTTTGTTCTACTTTGGGATCTCACAGGTCGAATGCTATAACCCATGTAATTCACATGTCCCGAGTCATGAAATAACGAAGTCGTTTTAAATTCTCACTCAAGACACTAACAAGGGTAAAATTTTCTTAACTCATGGTTAGACGTCGTCGTGGTTTCGCGCCCCGGCGTTCGCCAAACCCAAAATTTTATTGTCATAGCCCCGATAGCCGAGAACACGAGGTCTTTATTCGATTGACTCGTGTCAAGGTTAAAGGTAAAAGCTAAACCGTGGTGAAATATTCTCTCGGCATTTCACCACTCGGCACTATCTTTTTCGAAAGTTACGGCGTCTAAACCCCGACCCACGAAGTCACGATGTAATTATAACATGATTAATTAATCACTTAATCCAAGATTATCTTTCCCTTAATTAAGCCTTGTTATCGCGATCTCGCGGTTTCGCAACTCGGCATATAAATCTCCCAGAAACTTATCTTCGAAGCCCCGAGTGGCGATATGGCGAAAGTGATAATTATAAAATTAATCGAGCCTTAGATCGCGATTACCTTTTTATTAAACAAAATCGCTCTTCGAAGTCTCGGGCGTTAAAGACTCAAGATGTTAAAGAAAAATCCCCGATATAACGAGTGGCGAGATATTGATTAACGTTGGCGAGATTGGATTAATTAAACTAAAACAAGACAGATCACGCGTTTCGATGCTTTCACGATTCACGAGGAAACCTTTTCACTCCATACACCAACTGACTCTGAAACTGCCAAAATTTATGACATTAATGAAGAAATAGGGTAAATCTATGAATATAAGATCGAATTTTTATGACAGCAATTTATTTCTAAATGTGATTGGACAGGATTGTTTTGAAAGGTACCGAGTTTTCAAATATATGTAAAAGTTGCGCTTCATTATAATGAATGTATTTTCATAGCACACAAAGCTCATCACTTCTGAGTAAACTGACTTCTTTATGTATACGCAGTTCTATCGCAGAAGAGCTAAAACGCAAGCTTCAGCCATGGCTCCGCGGAAAGCAGCAAAGGCGAATGTCGAGGTTTCGAGACACGACTCAGATAATGTCTCTGACACTTCACCCCGAAATACGAACTCAGTCCCTAACTGGTCATACGTTTCATATATGCTGCAATCAGAATTGGTGGATTATTCTGATGACTCCGACGACAACGAAAGAGATGATATAACCACCAAGTACAAAATAGTCGTCCAATCCGAAATGCACAGAGTAGAAGCCAGGCCACGGTTGCTTCCATATTATGACATGGTCCAATTTGCGTTGGACCATGTGGACATACCCACCAGGACTATCATGAATGAGCAGAAAGTCACCATCGGGACTTTCAGGCCAGAACACCTGCAATCCATGTATAAGCTTCCCGCGACGTCATACCACGAATATGGCGCTGAGTTCTTGGAGAAGTTCAAGGAGAAAGAATGCATCCAATATGATAAAACCATGGCCAGTTTGATAAAGGATTGGGTTTCAAACACAGCGAAGTTCAAAGCTGATAACCACGGCATATATTCAGTCGCTTCTTTAGAGCCACAGTACAAATATGTGGCCATGATGACATGTCGGTTATATGGGAAAGAGGACACAACCCATTTTTACCTTGCGTGGGTGCCTTTAATATTTTGGGTCACAGAAGGCGTTTCCTTCAACTGGGCAAGGATGCTTTCGGATAGCTTGGCTAATCGGGTCACAGAGTATCGGGAGCAGAAGGAAAATGGGAGGTCGTCTTCATTCTTCATGTCCGCATATATTATGGATGCAATTTGTTCTATGACACCATTTCCATTAATGAGTTGGGGTTGGACTCCGGCCGAAGACCAACCCATACATGTATATCATGAAAAACTATTGGAAAACAAAGCAGAAAATTTCGCGTATGAAATTTTTAACTGGGTGATGGTGCCCCTGCATGTCGCCATTTTTGGTCACCTGCCACCCCATATCTCGGACAACATAGTGACAAATATGAGCAGCCTTGCAGACTGGCACGTGGAGGCAGAATTTTCATACCTCAGAGTTTTCGGGGTTTTTGTTCCCCCGCATGCGCTGCCATTGTTCATTCCTGACAAGCTGTCTTGTCGTAAGGTCGCCCGGCAGACGGTAATTGGCGGTGTAAGTAAAGAGCTCAAAGGGTACTCAAAGAAGGTATGGCCATCTTTTCCCATTTGTTTGAATTCTTATTCTTTATTAGATTTCGGGCATGCCAAAGCCAAGGCTGCATCCTTGGAAGACCTAAATTTGGTCTCCATCGAATACAAGAAGCATGATCCACAGAGGGTCGTGAGCAATCATTTGGCTAATTGCGGGCTCAAAATATTTAAGCATGAGAATTCACCCTCGGATGACATTTTCCGAGGAGCGAGGTCATATGAAGAAATTCTAGCCCGGATTCAATCCTTGGCACCCGAGGATAGAGCCAAGGTATTGAAATTCCAGGAACACCGACGTAGCTGTCTCTCCGTTGTATTGCGAGGTGAGGGTCCAGGCATTTCGGAGACGAAACAGAAGGATGTTGAAGGTTATGAATATGCAACTCCCGACCCAGGAAAACATCAGGATGAGGAGGAACAAATGAAGAATCCAGAAGCAGAGGAAAAGACTCCAGACCTGCCAAAGAAACAGAATCCGGAGATAGAGATAAAGACCCCAAAACCGCCAAAGAAGCAGAACCTGGTCGACACCCCAGGAAAATCGGCGAAACAGATCAGAGAACCCATCACATCTGTCACCCCCTTGCAGTCGAATAGAGGAAATATCGAAGAAGGATGGATATTCAATGAGGAGCTGAAGCCCATAAGAGTAGAAGAACTCCCTCCGAATGAGTTTTTTATTGATAAAAGAGAGAAGCAGTAGTTTTTTATTGATAAAAAGAGAAGAGGAGTTAGGAGCGTATGCCTCGGCGAATCAATTCTCAGTCGGACTTTTAAAGAACCAACTTAAAAGAAAAAATTGCCTAATCAGGACTCTTGAAGCCAGACTGGCCACCGCCACGGAGATTGCTAAGGGTCGGGTGAGCGTGGAAATAGAGCAAGCCAGATTGGCCGATAAAAATGATATAGAGGTGCTCAGAACTAAGATGGAGCAAACACAGTTGGTGGTCCAAGATGGTCGGATGAAAGCGAGGCAGCAGAAGAATTTGATTGAACAGCTGCAGGCTCGAGTAGAGATCGTCGAGAGCAGAATGATAAACATCGGGATGTTCAAATCCCAGGTAATCGAGATTCGGACCAGAGTCTCTGTGGCGCAACAAAATTTTCTTTCCAAGGTGGAAGCAATCCGTGACAACTGTTTATTTGTAAAGCATGTTTCCGAGAATTTATCGGCTAGAGAAAGGGATGCAGGAGCGGCCCGGGTCGCCTTCCAGAAGGCGGTAATAGCCACGAACAACAGGGTTTCGGTGGGCACTCCCAAATTCACCATTTCAGAGCAAACCCGAGGGAACATTCGATTAAAGGAATGGGAGCATAACGTCACCGAAGGCAAGCAGTAAGCCCAAAAGATAACCAATTCCTTGGAGGAGGCCTTTAATTCTATAGACGGCGAGCTGTTGGGCATTGACAGTGGAGGCAATGTCGAGGCGTTGATACAAATGAATGTGGAACAGATCTCACTTGATATGAAGGAAAAGGAGGAAAGAGATTCGACCGATATCTCTCAGATGACCATGGTGTACATAGTCCAAGTTGATAAGTGCATGATCAAACCTAGTGCACAATTATGTGCCATAGACATCATCAATGGACAGATGGAAGACAGGCTACAACAATTAGCCCGAGAATGTTACTTCTTCAAAGCCAGCGGTCAAGCAGAACCATCTCGGTTAATATCTCAGCTGGTCGAAAGATGTGTTTCCTGTACTGAGTCCGCGCGACGACCAATGCCTGGCACCAAGTGAAGACAAAGAAGGAGAAATGGAGCGATTGCTCTCCTCCCTGTCATAACCAAAATTTTGTGACTGTTGAGATTCTACCCAATTTGTAAAATTTTATAAATATATCACAAAAATAAATAAACAGGGCTGGATCTTTTTGTGTCGATTGTAATAGAGTTTTTTACATTTGAGAAGTTAATACAAGCAAATCTGAAGATTCTCGATTCCGTCAAGACTATGTTACAAGTTTGTTTCTTTGTATTTCACATTTCATTTCATTTCATATTTCATTTCATTTCATATTCATAATTTATGTGCTTCGGTATACTTTAGTACGACCACTACTATAGCGAATGAATTTTGGTTTTCTGTAATTGTTTATTGTCTTTCCTCTGCACCAGCTATCAGCGGGTGTAAGACCAATCTGCATTTTCAAAATTTTACATATATTCTCTGCTACATCGGTTATTTCCTTACCTTTTCCTCTTCTATTTATTTGTGAGACACTACCCTGGTAGAAAAATTACACTATGGACAGCTAAATGTTTTTCTCCCACCTCGCACCTTTTATTAAAATATAATACAGTTATGGGAAAGAGCCTTTGATTTGCATCCCTATTTTATTCCTAAAACCGTAAATTCTCTTTTATTCGACCAAATTGAGATAACACTTAATCTCTCTTTGAAGTCTTTCCTACTTTTACTGTTCCCCCATGACTGTCCCTGCACCAACACAGCCTAATATCGAACCTGGATTATCGGACCAAACACACATTGCTTTAAATCTTTTCGACACCATTCTTAAAACTGCTACTAACCAGGTCAAATTGGAACGTTCATGGGCAGCCATTGAACAAGATATAACTATTCAGGAATAGTTGGAAGCTAGACAACGCCAACGTAGAAATATTCCCTAGTTTCCTTTACCAAAGGTTGATGCTACCCTCTTCTCCATATTTTACCCACTTTTGGATGCCTTGACACTATACTTTTAAGCCTTAAGTACAAACTCAGGAACAACATCTTTCTGGCGTCGTTGTCGAGGACCGAAGTTACGAAATATTTTTCCCTGGGAAAACGACAATTGTTTTTCGTTGAAAGTGTTACCCTTTGAAAGTGAACAAAGAGTACACACCTTTTAAGGCTTTTTATCTTTCACTTGGCAACTCCAAGAGAAATAAACTGGCATCTGGTCAAAGGAATACCAGAAAAAACCCAGATGGTAAGCAGATTACGCCCGTTACTGATACTGAAAAAATTCTAAAGGCGAGAGGCTCTTCTAAGCCAACCGCTACAATTTACAAACTTAAAACCCTAGCACTGAAGACTAAGAGTCCTTCCGAACCCTCAACTTCGCTCAATCCTCTCTTTGACGCTAAATATTCAACGCCAATCTGCTCCGAGTTTAGGAGTGAGATTCATCCAACAGTCCCCTTAGCACACAAAGGAAAGGGCCCTCTTGAAAGTTCGTCGGCTTTTGAAATACCATCTTTTCTTCGGTTGAATTTTCCGACTTCACCAAATACTAAAGAGTGTGTTACACACTCTGTTCCCACACCTGTCTGTTCTCCCGATTTCGTCTCTTTCACATCCGAGGAACCGAGTCCTCGCGTTCCTTATCCTTCCTCATCGGAATTTCCTCTTCGTGAAGAAAATAAAGATTCCCTTTTAATTTTCCAAAATCCCCTTTACAACTTTCCACAAACAACGATGGCAGTCGTCAAAGGAGGAGGTGGAGGGTTTATAGGAGGAGGCGAAGGTTTTATCAGAGGAGGAGGGGGAGGAGTCCCTCTAGGAGGAGGTGGAGGTCAAGGGCCTGCCCCCCCTCCCAGAGTTTTCGTGAAAGTCGCAGCCAGATACGCTCCATTAGTATTGCCCGTCCCCCTACACAATCTTCTAGAAAATTACATAAAAAATTTACCAAAATTCACCGGAGAGGGGGATTTGACCGCGGCCGAACATATTAATTTTTTCTACCAATTCACAGATATTTTCGGTATCGAACATGAGGATATATATTCGAGACTTCTTGTCCAAACATTCGAAGTCCAGGTCCAAACTTGGTTTCGGAGCCTACCCGTAGCATCTATCTTGTCTTATGACGCTTTGGAAGATGCTTTCCTCAGACAATGAGGTGAGAGAAAATACCATCTCTATTATTTTACCGTATTTGGGTCTTTGAAGAAAAAGAACTCAGAAACAGTCATGGAATTCATTCAGAGATTCAACAAACTGTACAATAAAATCCCAGTCGAGGTTAAACCATCCCAACCCGTGGCCAAAGTGACTTTCGCCGGAGCTTTCGAGCTGGATTTTGCACTACTTTTGTGAGAGAGAAGGGGAGCCACCTTAAACCGAATGCAGGATGATGTGGTAGAAATAGAGTCTAATATGATGGATTTGGGTAATCTTAGAGCTATATTAGAGACTGGAAACCAAGAGACCAAACGCTTTAGAGAACAAGCAGGTCCTTCAGGGTCAAATAGATCCGCAGACGATAGGGTGGATGATATGGCCAGAGTGATTAAAGAACTATCGAATAAAATTGCTAGAATGGAACTTGAACAGGCCAAGGCTGACTCTTATCCCAAAATATATTTCAAGAGGAACCCAAACCCCCCGAACCAACAAAGACAAATAAAAAATGAAGATCAAAAAATACAAGCTCCCTTAAAGAATGAAAATTTTATAGGAGCAAACGATTTTCAAGACTTAGGAGATTCGGATAATGATGTCACGAACTTCGGTGATGACTGTACTCAACCATATCTGACTCGTGAAGACTATGAAAAATATTTAAACATGCCATAATCGTCAAATGAGGGTGAAGAAGGTGATCACATTGATCTCTCTGAATCTCAACTAGAAACCGAGATAATGATGGTCGAGTTTCAACCAAAGTACAACTTAAGATCTAAGAGTAAGCCAACCTCAACGACTCAACCCAAGAAAATCCTTCAAAGAGGTCAAGCTTATGAGACTCCTTCGGATGAGACCTTATCACCCAACAACAAAACTAAAGTAGTAAGCACTCAAGAGTCTGAGGTGGAAAAAGTTGAAACTCAAACACAGGAAACTGAACCCGTAAATAAAGCTACGTCTTCAACTAGGACCATGAGTGATAAAGTTGTCCAAACAAATAAGTCGAAAAGGAAGAATTCGGAAGTCTCAACCAGAGAAACAGACAAGGTGAGCGGAGCTTTCAGTTTTGAAAATGAGTTAAATAAAATTAAGATACCAATCCCTTTGGTTTGGATAGTTGTCTAGAGGAAATCGATATAAAGTGAGAAGAGTCAAGTCACGTGACAGAGGATATGTGTAACACCGGAGTCTGGAAAATGTATTTTGATGGTGCTTTATCTTCTGAAGGGGCAGGTGCGGGAGTGCCTTTAGTGTCTCCTGAAGGTAAATTCATTGTTCCTTTCTCCTACCGACTGCAGTGGGACATAGATTACACTAATAACATATGCGAATATGAAGCGTTGATCTTAGGATTAGAGGCTGCTAAAAAACTAAATATAAGAAACTTGGAGGTATATGGTGATGCTGAATTAATAGTCAAACAAATAAACCGCCAGTACCTAGCCAAGCATCCCAGACTAAGAACATATAGAAATTGTGCTTGGGATCTCATGGAAATTTTTTTCTCATCCGTAAATGTCCATTTTATCCCTCGCACCGAGAATCTACAATTTGATGCATTGGCAAAGGAAGCTTCAACCTTCTCTCCTCCCATGACCGTCAAACTGAAGTATCACATCAAAATCAGATACAAACCCTCCATACCAGACAATATCCGACACTGGAAAGTATTTGAAGATGACGAACAAATTAAGAAATTTCTTGTAGCAGTGGGTGAGTTCTCTGAAACTCATGCAGACCAAGAGAATCAAAATGACCCGATGTGGATCATGCAAGAGGGGGAAGATCCTGAAACCTTCCAAGAAAAAATTGTGGATCATCGTATGTTGGTCCTTAAAAGCAACCAGATTCCGAAAGGATTAATTCCTTTAGAAAGGATTTTTGATCAGAACGACGTACCTGTGAAATCCACTTTGCAGCCCCAACCAGAAGAAGTAGAGGACTATGATATAGGAACTGAAAAATAATCCAGGGTAGTAAAGATATCCAAGTTCCTCCCTCCCGAAGTAAAAGTTAAATAGAAAGACCTACTCAGACAGTACAAATATGTTTTCGCCTGGTCCTATGATGAGCTAAGAACGTATGACACTTCCATAATTGATCACAAGATACCTTTGAAGCCCGGGGTCAAACCGTTTAGGCAAAAGCTTAGGCAAATTAACCCCATTTTGTTACCCGTGATTGAAAAGGAAGTTAAGAAGCTTTTAGATGCGAAAATAATCGGACCTCTGAGATACTCGGACTGGGTGGCAGACCTGGTCCCGGTCAGGAAAAAGAACGGAGAAATCAGACTATGTGTGGATTTCCGAAACTTAAATAAGTCTTCTCTCAAGGATAATTACCTGTTGCCCAAAATGGACCATGTTCTAGAAAAAGTAGTTGGGGAAAATCGAATGTCTATGATAGATGGGTTCTCTGGTTATAATCAAATCGCCATGAACGAACAAGACAGGGAAAAAATTTCTTTCACCACACCATGGGGTACATTCATGTATGACAAAATGTTGATTGGTTTAATGAATGCAGGGGCTACATTCCAGCGTGCTATGGACATCGCTTTCGTAGGAGAAAGAGACAAGTTCGTAGTCATTTACCTCAATGATTTGACGGTTTTCTCTAAAACCGATGAAGAACACTTGATCCATCTGAAACAAACTTTCGAAAAATGCCGAGGTTTGGTCTATCTTTGAACCCAAAGAAATCACATTTCGCTATGCAGGAAGGTAAGCTTTTGGGCCATATCGTATCTAAGGATGGCATCAGGATTGATCCTAAGAGGATTGAAGAAATAGATACTATAAGTATTCCCAGAAATATAAAAGAAATTCAATCTTTCTTACAAACAATAAATTTTTTACGAAGGTTTATCCCCAATTTCGTTGAGATTGTCAAATTGATCACAGGAATGTTGAAGAAGGACAGTGGAGTGAATTGGACAACCGAGGCCAGAGCATCGTTCGCGCATATCAAAAAATGCATAAGCGAGGCACCTGTGTTAGCAAGCCCAGATTATCTGAAAGATTTTCTTCTCTTCTCATTTGCCTCTGAACATACTATCGCCGCGGTGCTCCTACAAAAGGATGAAGAAGGATTCGAACGACCGATCGCGTTTTTTAGCAAGAGCCTTAGAGACGCAGAACTGAAGTATGACATAATAGAAAAACAGGCGTACGCAATGGTAAAAGAGCTAAAGGAATTCATAACTTATGTACTACATTAAAAAATTATCGCGTATGTGCCTACTAGTTCTGTGAAAGATATATTGGTACAGCCAGACAGTGACGGAAAAAGAGGGCGATGGCTTGCTAAAATCCAAGAATTCGATTTGGAAGTTAAACCGACCAAATTGATAAAAGGGCAAGGCCTAGCCAAATTCTTAGTTGAATCAAATCTCAGGGCTCTTGATATTAATTGCCTACAGGGAAGCAACGAAGACACAGACCTAAACGAACCGGAAGAAGAAATAGGTCCAAACCAGATCGAAGAGAAGTTCTTATCATCGGACTGGTATAGAGACATAGTGTTTTACCTGCTGAACCTGAAATGCCCAAATGAACTATCACCATCTAAATGCAGAACTTTAAAAATCCACGTGGTTAAATATTGTATCACCGAAGGTCAGCTATTTTGGAAGGATCCACTTGGGTTCTTGCTAGTCTGTTTAGTTGAATCAGAAACTCAACGCGTTATAGACGAATTTCATAAGGGAGTCTGTGGGGGGCATCACGCATGGAGAGCTATAGCCTACAATATCTTGAGGGCTGGTTACTACTGGCCGAAACTCTTTTCGGAAGTCAATGCCAAAGTGTGTGCCTGCAATCCTTGTCAAATATTCACTGGTAAACAGAAGCTCCCTGCACTGCCACTAGTTCCAGTCAAATCTGAACCTCCATTTCAACAATGGGGTCTAGACTTCATAGGGGAGATTAATCCCCATTCCAGTGCTCAACATAAGTGGATCTTAACGGCTACAGATTATTTTACTAAGTGGGTGGAAGCCATTCCAACCAAAAGGGCAATAGACTCGGTGGTAATCGATTTCTTGGAAGACAATATCTTGTCAAGATTCGGTTGTCCCCGAAAGATAGTTACCGACAATGCCCAGGACTTTAAATCTATGGCTATGATCAGTTTCTGTCAGAGATATAACATCGTTCTCGTCCATTCCACAGCATATTACCCCCAGGGGAACGGATTGGCCGAAATATCTAACAAGAGCCTGGTAAACATAATTAAGAAAGTACTGAATGAAAATAAAAGGTCTTGGCATGTGCACTTGAAATACGCATTATGGGCAAACCGCATCAGCACTAAAAGGTCTATCATCATTTCGTTGTTTCAAATGGTCTATGGGATAGATGTTATCCTACCTATAAACCTAGCGCTGTCGGTGATGAAGTTATGGCAGGATCAAAACGAAGAACCCAATCATGTAACCAGGAGAATAAATCATCTAATTGAGGTTCAACAACATAGAGTTGAAGTTGATGAAAAAATGAAGAAGTACCAAGATGATATGAAAGCATTGTTTGACCGCAAGGTCAAGGACAGGGAATTTCTTCCAGGTGATTTAGTGCTAAGATGGGATGCAAGAAAAGAGGAAGCGGTGAAACATAGTAAATTTGACCACCTCTGGTATGGACCATTCAGGGTATCGGCTCCAGAAGGAAAAAATTATTTCCTACTAGAAAATATAGATGGAGAAGTCCTCCACGCCCCTGTCAATGGGCAGTATCTAAAGAATTACATGACGTAACAGTCGCCAGATCTAAAAAAAATAAATATTTAACAAATAAAGAAATAATTTTTTGATATATAGATTTGATGTACATATATGTATTTCCGTTTAAATATTTCTTTTGATTTCCTTTTTCGTTCACGAACTTTCAACACATTTCGAATAAGATTCGTATTTTCTTTTTACAGGATTCCAGTTGCATACGAAAACTAGCAGGAAAAGTAATTTGCAAGTCGGTGTCAGAAATAAATCGGCATAAAATAGGTGATACCTAAAGTAGTTTCATATTGCGCAAAGAAAGTGAAATGAAAAGGTAAAAAGGAGCTTTCTCAAAAACACATGTTATGAAAGACTGTTAAAGAAAACTGAGGTAACGCCATTCAAACTGCAATATCGGCTAAAATGTTAGATAACAAGATTGTTTCTTGGCTTGATAATCTTTGATTTAAAATAATGATACACTCAATCTAAAAACGGTCGGTCAAAATAAACTAGCCCCAAAGATATCTAAAAGAGTCAGTCTCGAACTATTTGACCTCTGTATTTTCAGTCAATGAATCGCTACCTGGCATCCTGTCTATCTTCGGGTCTAACTTTTAACAAGTCACCATCTTCCCGTTTCATTACGAAGGGATAAAAGTTTTTCATTTTAAACCTTGTGAGTTTCAAAACAGATCTTGAAAGGAAAGCGGATCTTCACAACTACTCAATCCCCCGCTAAACGAAGGAACGTTTAGAGCGATCCTAACTTTCCTAGGTTTTTCAATGGTATCGAAGGATTAAAGCTTGCTCAAACGGGATTCCCTTTAAAAGTTATTTTCCTTTTCTCCCTAAGAACGAAGATTTTGTGAAGGTCAAGGGAAGGTTGGTACTGAGTAATCAAAGTAAGTTGACAAACCTCTAATGCAAAATATTACACAGATATCAGGCCTGATACAAACTAATTGCCCCCATCTTAACGCTCAAAAAAGTAAATTATAAGACAGGTGGTGAAAGGAAATTCAGAAATGATTGCCCCCACCTAGTCCAAGGGACGATGAAAGGAAATTCAGAAATGATTGCCCTCGTCTCAACATCTAAATGCATAAATGTATTCCAAAGTGGTGAAAGGAAATTCAGTAAAAGGGACCAGATAACTTCACCGGGGTACTGAACAGGCTCGCTGGCAGTGAAGCAATGTCTGAGATATCTAAATGGCTGTTATACATGAATATCATTCTACTCTGGTAATCAATGCTTTCTAAAATCTGATCCAACTCCCAAATTCAGACGGGACTCCCCAATTAAAAACATATAATCTCATTCTTCTTATGCAAGACGAGAGTCACAAGATCTGTTGGGTCTCCTAGGGTTGTTTCGATTTTCTTAAAACATACCTAAATTTGGCGGCAGGAAAGGGAAAATTGTGAAAGGGACTACAACTGTGTTTGAAAAGAGTATCTGATTTTGAAAACACTTTTCAAGGTAAAGAATGGAGTCTTTTTCCCCCTTCGATCCTCTTTTCTCGAAACCTTTCCTCCTGATTGAGCTTTTGACTCCATTTACCCAATATTGGCACGTGGTCTACTGTTCTTCCCGCCTCATAGGAAGGCGGGATCCCTAGTTGGAGCCTATGTTGGAGCCACCCTTGTTTTTTAGCCTGTCACAATTTTCATTCTGATGCTTGAAATCTAAATATGGTTTTCTTTTTCCCTCCGAGATATCGATGATCTCTGAAGCTTGATCACGCAAGCAACGATGATTTTTCTACTCTCGAAACAAGTCCTACTTTTCATAAGAATGTTCCATTTTTTTTGTTCTACTTCGGGATCTCGCAGGTCGGATACTATAACCCATGTAATTTACACATCCCGAGTCACGAAAAAACGAAGTCGTTTTAAATTCTCACTCAAGACAGTAACAAGGGTAAAATTTTCTTAACTCATGGTTAGACGTCGTCGGGGTTTCGCGCCTCGGCATTCGCCAAACCCAAAATTTTATTGTCATAGCCCCGATAGCTGAGAACACGAGGTCTTTATTCGATTGACTCATGTCAAGGTTAAGGGTAAAAGATAAACTGTGGTAAAAGATTCTCTCGGCATTTCACCACTCGGCACTACCTTTTTCGAAAGTTACGGTGTCTAAACCCCGACCCACGAAGTCACGATGTAATTATAACATGATTAATTAATCACTTAATCCAAGATTATCTTCCCCTTAATTAAGCCTTGTTATCGCGATCTCGCGGTTTCGCAACTCGACATATAAATCTCCCAGAAAATTGTCTTCAAAGCCCCGAGTCGCGATATGGAAAAAGTGATAATTATAAAATTAATCGAGCCTCAAATCGTGATTACCTTTTTATTAAACAAAATCGCTCTTCGTAGTCTCGGGCGTTAAAGACTCAAGATGTTAAAGAAAAATCCCCGATATAACGAGTGGCGAGATATTGATTAACATTGGCGAGATTGGATTAATTAAACTAAAACAAGACAGATCCCGTGTTTCGATGCTTGCACGATTCACGAGGAAACCTTTTCACTCCATACACCAACTGACTCTGAAACCGCCAAAATTTATGACATTAATGAAGAAATAGGGTAAATCTATGAATATAAGATCGGATTTTTACGACAGCAATTTATTTCTAAATGTGATTGGACAGGCTTATTTTGAAAGGTACTGAGTTTTCAAATATATGTAAAAGTTGTGCTTCATTATAACAAATGTATTTTCATAGCACGCAGAGCTCATCACTTCTGAGTAAACTGACTTCTGTATGTATACGCAGTTCTATCGCAGAAGAGATAAAACGCAAGCTTTAGACATGGCTCCGCGGAAAGCAGCAAAGGCGAATGTTGAGGTTTCAGGATGAGGCTCAGATAATGTCTCTGATACTTCACCCCGAAATACCGACTCGGTCCCTAACTGGTCATACGTTTCAGATATGCTGCAATCAGAATTGGTGGATTATTTCGACGACTCCGACGACAACGAAAGAGATGATATAACCACCAAGTACAAAATAGTCGTCCAATCCATAATGCACAGAGTAGCAGCCAGGCCATGGTTGCTTCCATATTATGACATGGTCCGATGGGCATTGGACCATGTGGACATACCCACCAGGACTATCATGAACGAGCATAAATTCACCATCGGGACTTTCAGGCCAGAACACTTCCAATCCATGTATAAGCTGCCCGCGACGTCAGACCACGAATATGGCGTTGAGTTCTTGGAGGATTTCAAGGAGAAAGAATGCATCCAATATGATAAAACCATGGCCAGTTTGATAAAGGATTGGGTTTCAAACATAGCGAAGTTCAGAGCTGATAACCATGACATATATTCAGTCGCTTCTTTAGAGCTGCAATACAAATATGTGGCCATGATGACATGCTGGTTATATGGGAAAGAGGACACAATGCATTTTTACCTTGCGTGGGTGCCTTTAATATTTTGGGTCACAGAAGGCGTTTCCTTCAACTGGGCAAGGATGCTTTCAGATAGCTTGGCTAATCGGGTCACAGAGTATCGGGAGCAGAAGGAAAATGGGAGGACGTCTTCATTCTTCATGTCCGCATATATTATGGACGCAATTTGTTCTATGACACCATTTCCATTAATGAGCTGGGGTTGGACTTCGGCCGAAGACCAACCCATACATGTATATCATGAAAAACTATGGGAAAACAAAGCAGAACATTTCACGTATGAAATTTTTAACTGGGTGATGGTGCCCCTGCATGTCGCCATTTTTGGTCACCCGCCACCCCGTATCTCGGACAGCATAGTGAAAAATCTGAGCAGCATCGTAGACTGGTACGTGGAGGCAGAATTTTCATACTTCAGAGTTTTCGGGGCTTCTGTTCCCCCGCATGCACTGCCATTGTTCATTCCTGACAAGATGGCTTGTCACAAGGTCACCCGACAGACGGTAATTGGCGGTGTAAGTAAAGAGCTCAAAGGGTACTCAAAGAAGGTATGGCCTTCTTTTCCCATTCGTTTTAATTATTATTCTTTATTAGATTTCGGGCATGCCAAAGTCGAGGCTGCAGCCCTGGAAGACCTAAATTTGGTCTCCATCGAATACAAGAAGCACGATCCACAAAGGGTCGTGAGCAATCATTTGGCTAATTGCGGGCTCAAAAGATTTGAGCATGAGAATTCACCCTCGGATGACATTTTCCAAGGAGCGAGGTCATATGAAGAAATTCTAGCCTGGATTCAATCCTTGGCACCCAAGGATAGAGCCGAGGTATTGAAATTCCAGGAACATCGACGTAGTTGTCTCCCCGCTGTATTGTGAGGTGAGGGTCCAGGCATTTTGGAGACGAAACAGAAGGATGCTGAAGGTTCTAAAGATGCAACTCCCGACCCAGGAAAACATTAGGATGAGGAGGAACAAATGAAGAATCCATAAGCAGAGGAAAAGACTCCAGACCCTCCAAAGAAACAGAATCCGGAGATAGAGATAAAGACCCCAGAACTGCCAAAGAAGCAGAACCCGGTCGACACCCCAGGAAAATAGGCGAAACAGATCGGAGAACCCATCACATCTGTCACCCCCTTGTAGTCAACGCAGGGAAATATCGAAGAAGGATGGATATTCAATGAGGAGTTGAAGCCCATAAGAGTAGAAGAACTCCCTCCGAATGAGTTTTTCTTTGATAAACAGAGAAAAGAAGTAGTAAAAATGGAATTTTACCAGGAAGGAGAGTCGACTGCCAAAACGTATAAAGTTATGACCGATGGAAAAAACAAAAAGAATGAGCAATTCGCCACTGAAATTGTAAGGACGCTAGAAGCGTATGCCTCGGTGAATCAATTCTCAGTCGGACTTTTAAAGAACCATATTAAAAGAAAAAATCACCTAATCAGGACTCTTGAAGCCAGATTGGCCACCGCCACGGAGAATGCTAAGGGTCGGGCAAGCGTGGAAATAGTGCAGGCCAGATTGGCTGATAAAAATGAAATAGAGGTGCTCAGAACTAAGCTGGAGCAAACACAGTTGGTGGTCCGAGATGGTCGGATGCAAGCGAGCCAGCAGAAGAATTTGATTGAACAGTTGCAGGCTCGGGTAGAGATCACCGAGAGCATAATGATAAACATCGAGATGTTAAAATCCCAGGCAATCGAGATTCAGACTAGAGTCTCTGTGGCACAACAAAATTTGCTTTCCAAGGTGGAAACAATCCGTGACAATTGTTTATTGGTAAATCAAGTTTTCGAGAATTTATCGACCAGAGAAAGGGATGTAGGAGCGGCCCGGGTCGCCTTCTAGGAGGTGGTAATAGCCACGAACAATAGGGTTTCGGAGGGCACTCCCAAATTCACCATTTTAGAGAAAACCCGAGGGAACATTATGTTAAAGGAATGGGAATATAACATCGTCGAAGGAAAGAAGCAAGCCCAAAAGATAACCAATTCCTTGGAGGAGGCATTTAATTCTATAGTCGGCGAGCTGCTGGGCATTGACAGCGGAGGCAATGCTGAGGCGTTGATACAAATGAATGTGGAACAGATCTCACTTGATCTGAAGGAAACGGAGGAAAGAGATTCAGCCGATATCTCTCAGATGACCATGGTGGATATAGTCCAAGTTGATAAGTGCATGATCAAACCTAGTGCGCAACTATGTGCCATAGACATCATCGATGGACAGATGGAAGACGGGCTGCAACAGTTAGCCCGAGAATGTTACTTCTTCGAAGCCAACTGTCAAGCAAACCCATCTCGGTTAATATCTCAGCTGGTCGAAAGATGTGTTTCCTGTACCGAGTCCGCGCGACGACCAACGCCTGGCACCAAGTGAAGATAGAGAAGGAGAAATGGAGCGATTGCTCTCCTCCCTGTCATAACCAAAATT
>SNQJ01S0146818.1:44120-65787 GCA_010110895.2 Picea sitchensis | reverse complement strand
ATAGACTCTTTGAAGAAGAAATAGATTAAAAAAGAATTTTAATTCCATGATAGCTTTGACTATTGCAGAGACGGGTTGTGTAGAAATTGAATTTCCTCTTGTCTCCGGATGTGTCTTCTAGCGAAAAAACAATTTAAATTAGGTGAATGAGATGGGAAAGTGGTGTTAATAGTTTGTAGTTATGCTTGTCTATGTATTCGCATGTGAAAGTTGAAAGAAGGGCCGGGCGCTTCAGAATGGTGTGAGTCGAATCTGATACGGTGGGAGGAAATAACAAAGGATATAGACAGTGAGCATCATCATCCATCAACTGCTATTTGATTCCACCGTATCAAAGTTAGGGCGTTCTGGCCTCCAGATCAGATTCGATTCACACAATTCCTGAGAAATCGTGTGTGCAATCCAAAGCGAAGATTAATAAGGCGCATAACATGGAGCTTTTGTGTTCGCCTTCGAATCCAACAACATTTCCTGCAAACAATCTTGCGATTAGATTGGTATAAGGGGATGTTGAGGCAATAATGTGTGACAGACCATATCATTATATTTTGATTTATCAGATGTTAATTTTCTATACCAAAATTTCCTGGAAACAATCTTGCGATTAGATTGGTATAAGGGGATGTTGAGGCAATAATGTGTGACAGACCATATCATTATATCTTGATTTATCTGAAGTTAATTTTCTATATCAAAATTGAGTAATACGGAAATCGAACTATGCACAGAGACGTACATGTAATTTAAATAATGTGTGACAGACCATATCAATATATCTTGATTTATCTGAAGTTAATTTTCTATATCAAAATTGAGTAATACGGAAATCGAACTATGCACAGAGACGTACATGTAATTTAAATAATGTGTGACAGACCATATCATTATATCTTGATTTATCTGAAGTTAATTTTCTATATCAAAATTGAGTAATACGGAAATCGAACTATGCACAGAGACGTACATGTAATTTAATGAAGAAAGAACATGTAATTTAATGAAGAAAGAGGAATATTTCGAGGATGAAGAATTCAGTATTATTACACTGTAATTTTTTTCACGATTACTTCATTTTTATAATTTATAAAAAGAAAATGAACCATGTACCAAGGAATAACCACAAGTTTCCGACTATGCATTACTAAAATCTTCCCCGGAAGCAAAACAAAAGCAGCGTAGATCAGCTTACCTGTTTCTGCTGTCGATTGATTCTATTGTTTCCTTTGTCCAAGTGTGTGATGCTTCCTTCGTCTGATGATGCTGCCTTCGTTCACTTATCTGGTTAGATATGCCTTCGCTCAGTGCAGGTCCACTTCTCTGGTTAGATATGAAAAGGAAATAATTTTCGAAAAGGCTGTTTACATGAATTTGAAACCAAAAAGGTTGGAGCGGTAAAGGAAAAACGGACATGCATACTGAGCAAGCGGGCACAGTTGGTGGACGCAGCTGGTACGCGCAGACTTGCACGAAGATAAAACGCCTCATTAATTATCCCATTAACTTAATATCCTATGTTGCAATTGACATCTGGTAAACGCGCTGGATGACACTGCTCCACAAATTTAATTTAAAACACCGCATTAATTTAAAAACCCATTGTGCAATTGACATCTGGTAAAGGCAGCACGACACACACAACTGGTAAGGGATGGTTCAACTTACCCAACGCATCCCATTCACCATCCATCTAACTGACAATTGGTAAGAGAAGCGGTAAAAAAGATTAAATAAAAAAACATAAATGCAAGAAAACATAAATACATTAAAAAAAACTTAATCGCTGTTAAAAAAAAACTAAATCACATTAAAAAAACAAAGCATGCTAAAAAAAACTTAAACACAGTGACATACCTAAATCATATTAATCATTCAATTTAATGATGAATGAACATGTTTTATCATGCAAGGAAGTTAATGTTTCAAATCTCAGCCTTTCATTTAATGTATCCACTAAGAATATTTTAACCTAACAAAATAGTCATACTTAATGAAATACAAACTCCAATATTAATGCACATATATATTTATTAAACTGCAAACATATTTTTAATACATGTGGTCAACTTGTAAATAAAATGCTTATGCTTTCAACCAATAATATATATATAAATAATTTGTTGTATTTATAATAAAAAATTACCTAAGTTAAACATTAAATCAATAGTGAGTGAACGGAATGATTGATTTATATAATCCTTTTAGTAGATACTAACAATAATATTCTAATTTTAGGGTATTCCAAGAAATACACCAAATTGGTTTCAATTAAATTTGTATTTTTACTTCATTAAACTGTCATATAAGTAATTTTAAAATCATGACTTTAATTTAATTCTCAAAGTATTCAAATTTATTAAATATATAACTCATACAAGCTAATTAATTAGAAGGAAGAAATAAATACCATTCATCAAAATTATCATTAAAAATTTACTTATATGAATAGGAGATCATGTTTAACCCAATAAATATGTTTTTGAACTATAAGGATGTGTATTAAAAAGTAAGTGGTACATTTGACTATTTAATAAAGTATATTGATTATTTTTTATTTCTAGTGAAAATTGAATTCTGCATTTCTGTCTAATCAAGTGTTGAAATTTAATTCTGGATTTGTTGGTTAAAAATATGTGGGATTAATGGTTAAGAACATGTGTTTCCTCCTAAGAGATCACAAGTTCAAATCCAAAAGCGAAGAGGGTATGTATACCTTAATAAATATTACTGATCAAATAGTTGGGCAGAGAGGTCCCTTATCCCACAAACAAGGAGGTCTTATACTTGATTGTGACCGTAAAATAATAATAATAATAATTATTATTATTATTATTATTGAAGTCAAATTTCATAAACATGTTAGTTATTTTTGTAAAAAAAAAAACATATTTTACTAAATTTATTCACAATTTTTTTCTTTTATTTGAACCAAATTAATCCCGACAACACAAAAAAATCTAAACCACTTTAATATTGTGGAATTTCTAGTTGGATGATATTGATTAAATGAAACTAACATGAATTGAAAAAAAATTTGTTGAAATTTAGAAATATATATATTGAGAGGCTCACATATATGTGAGCCTGCTTGTCGAACATATTTCAATAGACTATTCATTGTTTTTATGGCTTCCACACAATTGAATAATTCTTGAACGTTTATGCGTGTTGTGGAATTTTCTTTGTGTTGTGCATGTTCCTTATTATAATTTCCATGTGGTTCTTACGATCTCGGGAAACCTTTGTTGTAATTGGTATTGAATATTTATCTGAGTCATAAATATTAAATATAATAGTATGCATTAATTATTATTAGTTCCTCCCGAGAGAGAACTATAGAATTCAATTTATCTTTTATTATGTATTAGTTTATCTTTGTTTATAAATGTTTTTTTGTTGTTGTTTATTAAAAATATTTTTTTTGGTGTTTAATGTTGTATATATGCTTAACAAAATAATTATTTTTTCTTAATATTTAAATCACTTTTATCACAGATCTATTGACCAACTAATTTGAAGTCTTTTGTCCTAGTTCTAACCAAATGTGATTTTTCAATCTTAGGTTATACTTAAGTTTTGAGTTTTAATTATGGAACACCCACACAATGCAATTTTTTTTCAAACATAGATAGCTTAAGTTTGGAGTTTGAATCTTAGATAACTAACTAGCTCATTAAATCCATGCAAGTGGAATAAATACATGTTAACTGCAATTATTTTTCCATAATAAATTTTTTAATGATCTTGTCACAAAATTTACAGTTATCACCATTCCAATACACAATCTTTTTTATCTCTGATTATTCACTTTGGTTTGATGTCTCCTTTTTCACCCAACCTATTTTTTCCACCTCCATGTTTCTTATCTCCTAATATATTTTAGGAGTTTCCTCCTGTGTATATACCCTAGCCAAACTATCACTATGATTGTCTATAACTCTAACATAGATGGTTGTGCATACCACTTCATGGTAGAACATCCATGAACAAAGTTTTGTCGTTTCTTTCTCCCTCTCCCATGAGTTTTGATATCTTCTCCCTTTGTTGTGATCTGTTCTCCCTCTCCCACGGGTTGTGATATATTTAACAATAATTTGGACCACTTCACCCATACTAAATACAAATTGGAGTTGGATGCGAGCATAAGGAATGAAAATAAGGATCTTAACCACTCCAATGAAATATATGTGTATACCATGTGAAGTGGATTACTCAATTTTTTCAGATGAGTTGAGTTTTGTCCCTTTTTAAAGCACTAGTTGCATTGCAACTGTTTTTGTTGTAAACCCATGCTCCTGGTAATTATATGTTTTGATTGCACATTATTGGACATGGTAACGATACACGTTGAAGGTTTGTTTCCAACTGTTTGTAAGTTCAATTATCATCGTGTCAAAAATGATCAAGAACAAGCCATTGATCTCTTTCTTAGTTATTAAAATTTTCATTTATTAGTAATTCCAATAATACATAGCTTTTCCTTTTCCTTTTGTATATCTCAATTCATCATATTTGATTTTAGAAAATATCCATTAAATGTGCATAACTTCAGTTTGAAATTAGTGATTATGTTGTAAATTATGTGAGAAACACACACACACATATATATATAACATGATATTTTTCCTTGAGTGTATAATGAAACTAATGCATTGAACAACATAATTAATGTAAGGTAGGAATTTGTAATATTTTTCCTTGATTGCATAATGAAACTAAAGCATTGAACAAAATAATTCATGTAAGGTACGAATTTACGAGTTATTTCAAATTTAGAAAAGCATGAATTTATTGTGCAAGTTTTAAATAGAAGACGAACAAGCTACCATGCAATTTTTTTCTCACATGAAAAATACCCAAAGATGTCCCAAAAGAAGTGATGATTAATAACATTATTTTCGAAAAACTTGTGAGTGTTTCTTTAAGACTCTTGGTTCATATCATATTTATTTTAGATATAACATAACTTTGTTATACCTTTCATGCTTCCAATATTGAACACTATGTCAAAAGGTGGGACAGACATTGATACACTATTTAGTGAGGCACACAAGGTGATGTAAGAAGGGACCAATAATACATGTGGTATGCATAATTACAATACATCCATATTCCTTCTTCTTCTCTAAGGTAAATCTCCATCCACCATTCATATTTCCTTTTCTTCCATCTTCTTCATAAATATATCATCCCCTGGTGAATTGAAGTTGATGCATTGGTTTTTGCATTATCATTTTGTTCACAAAATTATCTAAGAGAAAACCCCATGTTATTGTTGGAAGTGACAGTTTTGACTACACTATATTGAGGAGATATGTTGAAATCACAATACATGAGAGTAGTTTAGAGAAAAAGGGGTGTCTCTTCGAGAAACAATAACACACTCGCTACCTCTACATAATTCATCAACAAATTTACCAAACAATGATAAGAATTTTCGGCTTAGCGGAATAATTTGGGGTATACATTGTGTGTTGAATTCATAGGGATTGCAAGCAGTCACTAGACAATGTGAATAAGAAGCTCATGCATTTTATGGTGGTCATGCCGAGTGGTTTCAATTAGTAGTGGGATTAGCTCATCAACATAGTTGTCATTCCAATAATTCTCAAGGCATTTTTGGCCATTCTCATTATTAACTCAATATAATTTGGGAACACCATAAGTGTAAATGAATTTTTCTACATGTGATAACATTAGAGAGAAAATATTGAAAGGTTATGAGAAGCACACTTAAAAGGCCTCATTGCTATGCTAGGAATCAAAGTCAGTGTGTCATCATTCACGTATAAAATAAAATCAATATATCAAGACTCTCTTCTGGAAGTTTAAACATAGCTATAGATTGAATGGTTATATATAAGTACATATCTTTAATAGAAGCAATTTATAAAGTGTTAGGAACTTGATATGAAAGTGTAACAAGCTTGATATGACAATGTAATTTGATTATGAAAATTTTGTTTAGATGTTTATCCTTTATTTTTACGTATTTACTCTATTCTACCTATTTCTGATGACAAAACATGCAAAGATGTGTTATTACTCTACTTATTGCTGATGACAAAACATGCAAAGATGTGTTATTACTCTACTTATTGCTTATGACACACCATCATGAAGAAGTGTGAATGATACAAAGAGGTGTGAATGACAATCTCTTGTAGGAAAAGTGGACAACATCGCATAGAGGTGAGAATGACAATGCCAAAGTCCAAGAAAAGTAGTACTAACATTGATGAAATTTGATCTTCACACTAAACATTGAAATAACAAATTGAACAATTTGGAACCATGTAATTTTTACAAGTTAATCATATTATTCATTTTTATTTAAAAATAAAATATTATTATTTTATTTAGAAACAATATCTTATCAAAAATATTAGTGCTTCTCAAGTCAAAACATTGGAGATTTTTAAAAGCACGCACTTTCTGTATTTATTAACATAAGCTGTATTTATTAACATAAACAAAACAAAAGACACAAAATGGAGTAAACCAATGTAAGTTAGTATTTCCCGGACCGGAGTGATAAAATAAAAAACTCTTTCATGATTCATCTCATTTGCCGAATATCGACATATCACATGGAAACCCATTCCCAAAGTATTAGACAAGACATTATAAGCATGTTAGATATGTGAAATTTTAAATAATTATAATTATAATCATGGAAATTCCATTTTTTAATACTTTCTTTGACAAAAAGCTATTTTTATAGCAACATTTTTTTACCCTAAAAAAAATAGTTTCACTGTTATTCTTATTAGAATAAGAATAAGAATCAAATTAGAATAAGAATCAAATGAAACTTTAAATTACATAAAAGTAGCTTCCATAAATAAGAATGCTCTTTCATCTATAAGAGATTTTATTTATAAGAGATTTTATTTATAAGAGATTTTATCTGTGAAGTTCTGTGGTTACATTATGTGATTTAAACACATTGAAACATGCTTGCTATTTCTATGTAAATTCTATAGAAACATTTGATACATGGTTAAACATGAAAGACATCGAAAACAAAATATAAGTAATAAATTGCCCTGAAACATATTGAGAATATTTTTTTTTTTACAGAAACTGTTATAGAATATATTAATGGGGTGGTCTAGCTACATAATCGGTTACAAAATGGTCTTGAATTTCTTCGGGCCAGTCTTTCTGATCCATTCTATTTCTAGACTTTTGAACTAAACTAGATCCTGTACGCCTTCAAAAATAACTAGTATAAAGTTAATTACCGAGACTCCAGTCACTGTTTCAGCATCTATCTGAGCATTGTTTCAGCATATGACTCAACACTATTTCAGCTTCTAGCGGTGTTTTAGCATATACTCCAACACTATTTCAGCTTCTGGCCAACACTGTGTTTCAGCATTATTTCAGTGACCCAGTTCGACTGCGGGTCATTACATCCTTTCTGTCTTGAAAGTTCTTTTGTTTTTTTCCTTTTTGTCACTGTCTGCCATTCTTTGCTTCGAAGAGGGCGTCTTTCCTTTGGACGAGGGGGACCTTCTTCATTAGTTGAGTCAGGGATTTCTTCATCTTCTAAATCGGCCCAGCTTGAGACCTGGAGTTCAGGCTGAGAAATACCTGGCATTATGATTGGATCAGATCCTGCCTGGGCATTTCCCTTGGGATCTTTAGGGGAAGGAGGTTGTGGCTCTTGAATAGACGAGACTTGTTCCGATTTAAGTGGAACAATCTCTGGATCTTCATCGCTTGAAGAATCATTAGCCGGATCTATGCTTTGATGCTCAGGGAGAGCTCCGACCTACCATGTAGCTTTGCGTTGATTCTTGGGGTTTCTTTTTTTCTCAGGGAGCTTCTAACATTTGATGGCTAAGTGCCCTGTTTCAAAACACTTTCTGCACCTAAACTGGAGATTCTCGTAGTCTAGTTTCTGCGTCCATGAATAATTCTTCCCTTGAAGAGTGATTTGCACTGGGAATCCTTTACTGAAATCCATCTCTACACAGATCCGAGCATAAGTAGTGAAGCCACATTTGGTTTCCGAGATGCTGCTATGAAACTTTCCAAGAGCGTTTCCAATATGGCTAAGAGAAGAATCCCCCCAAAAATGAATAGGAAGACCAGGGAGCCTTACCCACACGGGGGCCGAAGGGATGGAAGCTGAGGAGCGGTCGAAAGAAGGGGTCTAGAGCTGCAGAGATAGACCCGACCTTCCCCATAACTAGGGCGCAGAGCTGAAGATCAAATCTCTATCCTTAGCGGAGGCAAAAATAACGACGAAGAAACCTTTAACACAGGGGCAAATGTGAGCTTCGAAGTCGAGGAGGGGAGTCCATTCTGTAGTGATCCAAGAATGTAGATACGCAAGGCGAGGCCAGTAGCTGTTAAAACTGCAAAACAGAGCATTAGATCTAAAAAATCCTCGCGGTCCGTCGCTTCCTGAGGTATAGGGATCACTGGATCCGGGGCTTCACGAACCATAGGAAAAAAGCCAGTGGAGAGGCCTTGGACCGCGTCCTTGAAGGAGGGCGGAGCTGGAATAAACGGGGCGGCTGAGGAGGCGCCTGCCGCGGCTTCCGGAGGATGAGGCTGAGCGGAGGAGGGAGGAGGACCGGACGGGGAGCTGGAGGGGCCGCCCGGGTGTCGAATAGAGGGACGAAAGGGGGGCGAGCTCTGGAGAGTGCCGAGCTCATGCGAAGAGGCGCGCGGAGCTGCAAAGGAGGCCGCCGCCGTCGCTAGGGTTTTCCAAACATGCATCTTAGCATAAACATATTGAGAATATTGCTTAATCATGACATGCACACTTTTCAAATTTTCAATACTTTGAATTGTTTGGCATCCTGAAAATTAATCAGTAAGAAAAGTTTGCATGAAAAAAATGAATGCCTTTGTTAGGAATTTAGTGAGTGAAGACAAATGTTGGTAAGTGGCATTTCATCAACACTACTTAACTTCTTGCTATATCAAAAGTCAAATAAACACCTTATTCTAGGAACTTTTTTTTAACAATTTTGTGGTAACTTTGAAGAGGATTTAGCAATCTTGACCAAATTTATAGAGTGTTCTATGATTTCATCTGTGGAGTGCAAAGCATTTAAATATTGTCTTAGCTTAAAAGGTAAACACATCTTATAGAGTAAATACAAGAAAAAATGTAAATTCATACACCTAATAACCTTATTGGATGCATCTAACTAAACTAAGACACACTTAATGTCAGTTAAAGTAGACAACTACTCCTCTACGTAAAACACATTATTTAAAAAAAAAAAAGTGTATGATTGCATGAAAACTAAAATGAACATTTTACATTGAATGAAATGAGAAAAATGTTGCATGTATTTAATGGTTTTTTTGTTGGGTAGCAGAAGCAAAAAAAAACATCAACAAGCAAGATTAAGCATGCATAAAAACCAAGAATCGGGGAGAATTACAATAGCCAATCGCAGGGATACAATCATCCTCTCCTCAGACACACTCTACTCTCTACACACCTTACACTCCACATCGCATTATCACCTCTATGAGTATGCTCGTATATATAACATCTACCCCTCAGTTACACAAACTGATCATGAATATATCACATAGTTACATGAATAGTTCGTAAATAGTGTAACATCCCACTCTGGCGCACTGAGAAAACTTATTCTTTGAGGACACTTGCTTGCAAGTGATTCAGACTATTATGATATTAAAAAAATTGTCCTTGATTATGATGTGTTATGATATATGACATGATGTTTTACTGCATTGACATAGACAGGTGCTATTGACTCGGTTTTACTGAGTGTGCAGGGTTTTGGACCTTGAGGATGCAGAGGCATCGACATAACCCTTGGATTTCAGATCGAGTCATGGAGTGTGTTATTGGGGTTTGATTGTTTTACTATGATTTTAGTACATTTTATTAGATGATATGATGTGGACATGTTCTGACATGATTGTGGATGATGGAGGCCAACGACAGCTTGCCGACCAGACTCACACATGGAGTAAAGGGGCCATAGACGACTACCAGAGAGGTTGAGGGAGAGGTGTGGACAACATCCCTTCCATAGCCTACTAGCACTCCCACCGTGGCTCAAACTATAGGTTAATGATTACCTAGTTCGAGAGGACCCACGATGCCATGAGGGAAGACTGCGTCAGTCACTCGCGATAATTCTAAGGGGCGCGCAATAAGGCGGGGGCCTTATTCCTTAGAATCCCTTAGTCTCCCACAAGTTCACCTGGCGGAGTGTTGACTCCAGGGGTTATTGATGTCTACCAATCAGTCAAGAGGCGAGTGACACCTTTGGAGCACGAGGTGCATCCTGAAGGGCACGTCACGCAAAAGAAACACAAGAGGCGAGTGGCACCATCGGAGCACGTGGTGTGTCCTGAAGGGCACGACATGCAAAAGAAACACTAGAGGCGAGTGGCACCCTTGGAGAACATAGTGCATCCTGAAGGGCACATCGCGTTGACGATGTTAAATGAACAAACCTAGATGGACCTAAGACTAGTATCTCATTAAGAAATTTTAAAACAACTTCCCTAATTAAAATGTCGCCTAGTTCAAAATCTAAGTCCTAAGTCTAAAAACTTCGCTAGGGATAAAATTTTGTCTCCCGTAAGAAATTATCTCTCTAAAAATAAAATAATAAAGTTTAAAATAAAAACCACCTAAGTAATAATTGTGGACTTCATGAATTTTTGGGTAAAATGAAGAGAGTAAGAACTTAAATAAAATATGTGGAAAAAAAGGGGGGGTAAAGAAGAATTTAATTATTTAACTTGTGAAAGTGTAAAAGATATTAAATTATTAATAAAAAGGAAAAGGGGTTAATTTGCACAACTGTCATTTTGGCTCTAATAAAAAGGGGAAAGAAGGGAATAATAAAAATTAGGAAACTAAAGAATGGAGGAAACATAATAAGGGAAAGAAGGGAACTTATGGTAAAAAGTGAGGTCAACTTAGTAAAGAATCTGCAATTAAGAACCTTCTAAATTGAACTAAATTAGCAAATTCATTTTAGGGAAAGTATTTAAACCTGTAAGGGAATCTAGGAACACCTAGTAGTAAATTTAGGAGCAACTCTAGGTGGGTGAGGGAATTGAGACATTCATTAATTTAAAGAAAATAATTATTGGAGGAAAGTGAGGGATGGATGACACATGTACGAAGGAGAAATTTTAGAAGATTTTTATTAAAACTTAAAATTTAATGAGATTAGGGAAAGCATGGAAGTTCTAAAATTCTATAAAAGAGAGAGAGGAGAAGGAAGAAGGGATCGACATTCACTGTAACGTTCCGCTGTCGGAATAGTGACTTGACTGATTTACTTGTGAGGAGTTGGGATTTCCATCTCGGATAGGAGTGGTAGCTTAGCATTGTGAGGCGAGCTGGGAGCTAGACGTACCATATGGATAGTGTGTGGCCCCTTTGCGGCTCAGGGGGCTAAGGGGGAAGTAGATTACCCATAGCGATTGGCTGGGAGGTACCGGTGAGGTCTCGACGGTCGACGAGTGGGAGCGACACGGAGCGCGCGGACGACACCCGAAGCAAGCGAACAGGCAACGATACACATTTTTGTTGATTGATAGAAGGTGGTAGGATGTATGTTTTAGATCTGTAGTGTGTTGAGTAGGTAAACTGTTTGTGTAGTTTTATGACTGAAAATTTTGTAGCCTAGCTCAATGATTTGGTTGTTGATGTCTGTGCCCTTTTAGCCCAAGTGTATGGTGTATGGATTTTTTGCGTATTGTCGGTTAACCCTGCAAACCTTTCCTACCCCTTTTACTTGGGCTCTAGCGCTCTCACTATTGCCGACATTGGATGGGTATTCTAGCTGGAAAAAAAAACTAATTAATCTCATGTCTGCAAATTGAATGAAAGCATTTTCTTTTACTAGAAGTCATGTTCGCCATTGTTAATGAACCCTCTTATTAATGGAAGATTGGTGTTTGCAATTTGAATGAAAGCATTTTATTTTACCAGAAGTTATGTTCGCCATTTGTTAATGAACCCTCTTATTAATGGAAGTTGGTGTTTGCAATTAGAATGGAAGCATTTTTTTTGGAATTTATGTTCGTTGTATTATTGATGAAACCTCTTAATGCTGGAAGTTGATGTTTTCAAATAAAATGAAAGATTTTTACTGGAATTTCTGTTTGCGGTATTGTTAATGAAGTTCTATTCTCTGTGTTGTATTGCAAGGGCGATTTTTCATTTTTGATATTAACCGTTGTTAATTTATCTGCTCTACTACCTTAGTACCACTGTAAACTGTATAACCATATACGAGGGTCCCATGGATAAGTGTGGACCATAGTTTTGAAGTAAACTAGAGAAGGAGGGTCCCATTGAGAAATGGAAGCCACCATGATGAAGTAGTCGAAATTCCATTGTAAACCAGGGTCCCATGTTCAATTGCTCATGTGAACTCCACACGAAAGATATCGACACCCAATAACCAACTAAAAATGATGCTCCCCATACTAACACCTATCATGTGGTTCCAAATAAGAATATCCATCCACATAGTGGGAAAGAGTCAAAGATGAGTCTAGACGGAACAATACCATTGTAGATTATGCAAGCTAGACACTGATAATCATAAATATCTCCTGATGTGTCACATTGATGTTCTCTATCGAACGTGGAGTAGAGTCATCAAATAAAATATGTAAGTGGTTGTCATCTTAGAAATGACAACTATCCATAGACCAATAATCACATTCATCCTCCAAATCATACTAAGCATACACTTCTTGATGATATTCATTCACGATGTCTCCCATAAGATATCTCTCTTTATGGAGAGCCAATGACCGTTGAGTATTGTGATGACTATCTATGATGCCTTACAAGTGGTCATATCGGCTTTGACTGCTTCAATCATGTGTAGAATTTACCTAAGTTGAGCATGCATATCCATTGGAAACACCACATATAATATACCAAAATAAAACTCTTGAAATGATTTATCCAATGGAAATGATCTGGTAGAAATATAAGCACCCTATGAAAAGTTATGAACTCTATAGTCTTGTCACACCACGAAAAAACCCAAAAAATAGAACAATAAATTACTACAAAAAATCTCGGTTTTTTCCGGAAAAACCCTAAAAAACTGTTGAATTTAAAATCCTCATAACTTTACTTCTCGGACTCCGTTTTGACTGATTTGTTTTTTGAAATTGGGTATTTTTCTGAGAGAAATTCAAATACCTAATCTTATTTTTTCCAAATTCATCTCATAAAGCTTCATATCTGAACCTGAAGTGCCCCACCCTCTTTTTCTTCCCTAGAAACATTCTGCAAAAAGAGAAAAAATCTATTCCCTTCTTTGGCCAAGGAAAGTTCTCTGATACCACTTGTTAAGTTCCAAAGACCTCAATACAAAATAATAAAATAACACCAAAGATATATGAATACAATAACCACACAAGATATATGAAAAAATATATAAATCACCACTTTATTATATCAAAACCCTTAGGGTAGGGAAACACCATACACTGGATCCTATTATGGAAGGTATCATCTCATGTTCACTTGCCTCTTCGAGGGGGAATCCTCCTATTAAGATACAACTCACAATAAAATAATTTTCTTCATGTCCCATTACATTTCTTGAACCCCTTTATATAGTGCTACCATCACTTAAGAACATTCTAGAGGAGGAATCTTCTAGAAGTAGAACCTTCTAAGAATTCCTCTTACATTTATTATATCTAACTACCCATTTATTATATCTAACTACCATAGTGGGCCTTATTTAATAATATAGTAGACCTAGTCCACCTTACATTGAATGGCCTCCACTATTATCACTATGGGCCCTCTGTGTCCCTCCACTACCTCTCTAGCTACCTAACAAATCCAAATCATTAATCTTCTAAATGCTCTCCCATGGATCATGAGGAAAATGAGACGTCTCTCATAAAAAGATGATGGAACCCATGAAAGAATAACTAATAAAAAATGGAAAATAGGGAGGATCATGTGTGGGTATTGTTTTTATTGCTTAGGTAGAAGCCCCACACATGTTTCCAACATGGGGAAACATGATGTGACCAGGGTAGAGTCAAGGTGGGAATTTTTTTTAATTCTTAGGTAGAAGCCCCACCTTGGCTTCAACCTCAAAACATCCTAAAATAATTGAAGGAAATAAATGGGCTTGGAAAAAGGTTGCCTTGAAAACAAAGGTGCAACACACTCTCTACAAGGGAACCAATATGTGAGACACTACAACCCCTTGTATGCCATGAAACCCATGCCCATAATTCTCCCCCCCATACACGACGCCTCATCCACATGACTTAGAAGGATCCCCCCTCAAGAAACACCCCTAAAATTGAGGTATGATTCACTAAATATGTCGTTTTGTCAACCCTCCCATACGTAAACTTGGCAAATTGCATAGGGTCTTTGAGCATTGGTTTATTTTGACAAGGTAGTTTTGATATAAATGCTTAGATGGATCTTTTATTGATTTGATTTAGTCATCATTATTCTTTGACCTGAGGTCCTTGGAGGCCGTATCCATTTGTTTTTGTAGGACCCAACTGGTGGACATTTTTGGAAGAAAAATCCTAGCTTGGGCTTCCATGGGGCTTGAATTCCACTAGTTGGATTTCAAGAGCCCACATGCGATATGATGAAGAAATTACTTTGGAGGCCTAGAAGACATCATGGAGGACCTAAAATAGTCCTTACCACCCAAACGTTTTTCCCAAGAAGACCAAAATGTCACCCTTGAGAGCTTGACATCATAGTAGGGCTAGGGTTTGGTGGTTGTTCAGGACACTTGTCACATTTTTAAGGAAGGAAGACATATATTGCAGAGAAGATACTTGGATCAAAGACATGTGGACTTTGGAGGTCTAGGTCACCGATCTCCTAATCCAACGACTTGCAAAAGTGCCAAAACGATGTCTTACTTAGGGTTTTACTCATGTGCAAATCATGAATTAAAGAAGTATGATTTTGTGTAAATTGTAAAGATTAGGTTTGTTGACCCCTTTTCTTGTGTTTTACGCTAGCTTTGTGGACATACAATGTATAAAAACATTTGTATAAATAGAGGTCACCTCTAATTCATTTTTATCATAACTCTCCCTCTTGTGAGAAGTATCCTAGCTGAAATTTGTGCCCTCTTTGGGAAATATATTTCTCTTGTGATCTTGTTATGGTTTATTTATTCTATTACGAAGAATTAGTGCACTACGTCTCTTGGAGCTCTTCTCTTCATGTGTGGTGGATTAATCTTGATAAAACGAGGTTTATCTTGTTATTGCTTAGACTAGGTAACGAATCTATCTTGTTTTTGCTTTATTGGTTGGTTGCAAGTTTGATTTTCTAGACTTCTTGGGGAATATAAGGGTTTACAACCCCACCATATCCATCACTTTTGTCTTGAAATATTTTGTTTCTTAAGGTTTTACTAGGAGAAGTAAAAGGGTTTACACCCTCCTTGTACTTCCTAGCTAACCTTGCTTCCCATGGGGAGTAAGAGGGTTTACACCCCCAAGGATATATCATTGTTATCTCTTGATTTAGTTGAATCCATAACCCAATAGCTAAAGGAACTAATCTAATTTCATTGGAGAAATAAAATCTTGCATTGGTTAACGTGTAAACTCGGGATTTCGAGGTTGTCTAAATTGGAATCAATTATATTCTTTATGTTCTTGGTTGAGACACTAGGGAATATCATTTTGCTTAGTACTTATTTTTCTTGTTATAATATTTCATCTAAAACTATTAGGACTGTAGAAACTCTAATCTTAATCTCTTAATAACCCACAAACCAACTGTCAAAAGTTGCTAAAAGTTTTCCCCTATCCTCTACTAATCTCAACGCACTTTTTGGGTTGATTTTTGGCAAGTTTTGGTGGTTTATCTATTTGTTGTAACAACTTTTTTTCTACATCCATAAGGCTGAAATTATATATCTGCAATATTAATTTCTTACAACCTTGTTTCATGCTAAAGTCTTTCTCTTTCATACTTGAGTTAAACTAGTCATTTCTAGCTTGTCTCTTGCAATCCTAACTAGACTTTTAGAAAATTTATTTGAAGCTCGTATTATCATTTTGTTGCTGATATATATTATTGTTTATTGCTTCAATTAGGGACAAAAAGATTAACTTTCTTTTCCAACATATGATGGGGCTTGTACCTTTTTTTTCCCTTGTGTATCGGGTAGGTCCCATCACTCCTTGACAAATATTCTATAAAGTGACACATCTTCTACCGTGTATGAGACTCTTTTCAATCCCTTCTTACCTTCCATCATTGAAATATAGGGGGAATCCTCATCATCTCTTCATTTTTCCTTTCATTTCCCCAGGGTCATTGGGATTCCCCCCTTGAGGTGATCACTTCACTTATAAAGTGACAGGAATACTTATCCAAGGTGACAATGGGTAGGTTTTCCCTTAGTTGTCTTCATCTTGTGGATTGGGCCGAGATTTTCCCAACCTACAAATTGTGTGACAACAATGCTAAAAGGATGAAGTTTATATGTATGCCTCCATAATAAATTTGAATGAAACATTTGCACTAGTTCCTTCATATGGAATGATGGTTGTGACCATTCTTTGGCTTGAGAAGTAAGGGGGTGCATGATCGGTGTTACCCGACACCTCAATTTTACATCTATGATATAGTATTAATATGTCTTGGAATGGAGAGTATGGCATGTCAATACATTGTGGCAAGTCTGGTTGGAAGAAAAGTCAAGGTTTTCATTGTAGTGACATTTAGTTGGATCAACTTTTGTCACAAATTTGAGTCTATATTGGAACTGATCATTCCAACAATAGACAATTTTTATTCAAAATTGTTTGTGGGAATCATTGAATGCCACACATTATAAGACATGAAGAATTATGAAAAAGATAGACTTGTGATGAAGTACAAGAAGAGAAATAGTTTGATGAAGATGAAGAAGGAATATCAAGCCAATGAATGATCAAGCATACGGTACCACTTAATGGAAGACTCATAGTTGCAATAAGTGAAAGAAATAGATGTTGAGCCTCAACGAGTGTTGTGGAAAACAGGGATCTGTAGAATTGCGTTGTTCATATCATGTGAATGTTTGAGTCGATCAACATGGTAATGGTAAGAATTTGGTTCTACATTCTGGGAGATATTTTAGCAACTCTAACAAATATCAAGTGAGACTAGAAGATTTAAAAGATACAAGTGAAGTATGTGCTTGATTCTAGAGGAGGAATGCTTGATGTTGTTTAAGTTATTATATCTTATTGATGTTTTTAAAATCATTCATGGGTGTTTGATGTAATGAAAATCAAAAGAGAGTTGTGGCTAGAAGGAAATGATAGCTACATGTTTGTTCCTTACAGTTTCCCTTGATTAAAGACTTTTTGATGAATGTTGCACTATAAGTCCTCATTGGTAGGTGCAAATAATGTAAGATTGGAATGGATACATCGTGTATGAAGACTATTTTCCTAGAGAACTGGTGAGCATTGTGGTTGGGTACCTAGGTGTATTAGTAGATGGAATAATTTCCATAAGATGATCAATTGCTCAATGTTCATTGTCAGGTTGGTGTCTATCCTTGGAGTACAACAGGTTCCCAGTCAATCTGAGACATTATTGGTACATTTGATTTCTAGATATTATGTGTTCAATATAACGGTTCCATAAGTGAGTGAAGAAGTATGGACACTTGTTTGATGTGTCCAAGCTCATTGATGGATGTCTTGGTGGAGAGCTAGATGACTCAAGTCAAGATGGGTCAAATATGTTATGTTTGGTCTCTGTAAATAGTATATGAATTCATATTAATTGTGAAAGTGCATCTTTTTTCTTAGGCACATAGGTTGAAATCGCCATTCAATCATGCATGAGAATTGGTAATTCTATGAAGGGGGAGGTTGTAAAACCATATATGGAGTCGTAAACACTTGGATTTGGATGTGCACTCAGGGTGATGTTACGAGACTGAACAAGGAAGGACAAAGACATGTGTCATCAAAGGATGGGTGCATCGGTTGCACTAGAAGTTACAGGAAAAATGGTTTGCACATGCAGGAAGAGTGAAAGTGTTTGTGATTACAGGATGAAGGAAAGTGACAAAGATGAAACAAGGATAGAGATGTTTTCCTTGATGCCGCAAAGATTTATTTTGAGTTTGATTCAAGTGAATATTGTGGAAATTATTATGGAAACATTGGAGATTGTTTGTGGTGGTATCTAAGATTTCCTAGATATGGACAAATAAGGTAAAAAGTTAAATTTTGTAAGGAGTGTTGAATAAAAACAAACTTGATCATATTGTAATGCGAGTCACACTTTGTAATTGTAGTAAGTCTATAATGTAATGTTTTTTATTCTATGAAGTGCTCCTTGAGAAGTTTGAGTTTGTACCTGACATATCCATGAGTGAAGTATGTAATGTATGTAACATGTAAAGGGAATATTGTTGTACGAACTCAATATGCATTCTTACCCCTTTTCCATGTGTCCCTCATCACTTAGATAACTTGTCTACTATAGTGCAATATCCTCTACAATGGATTTCTTTAACACCAAGGGTGGGCCATATTTTTGTTTTTAGAATATGGGAGGTGAAATTATGCATTCAAGGAATGTTCATCAATAGTTTGAATGAACCATGTACATGAAGGATATTCCTATTAGACCAGTGTTTGCAGTGGTTGATGACCCATGTATTTTGGTGTATGGTTGTTTCTTTATATGGACGTTGACAGTTTGGTGATGTTAGTATGATCCAAGTNGTACATGAAGGATATTCCTATTAGACCAGTGTTTGCAGTGGTTGATGACCCATGTATTTTGGTGTATGGTTGTTTCTTTATATGGACGTTGACAGTTTGGTGATGTTAGTATGATCCAAGTACAAGATGAAAGTGCTAGGATGAACCATAGATAGACTATGTTGATTAGGAAGTTCTTCAATTCACAGTGGAGAATGTGTTGCAGAAAACAGAAGGTGTTAATGAATACCTAAGTAGGAGAATATTAAGAGAAGTAGTCTTTAAGGGGGTTTGTTGGAAAGTTATGATTTTGTAGGTTGGCTCAGTCTATTTCTCTTTCCCTATGCCAATTCTACCTTCATGTTCACGGGGACGACCTTTGCAGCTAAATGGTATACCAGGATCGATTAGTTCTTATATTTCCCAACGGTCGTATGTAGTTTCTACACCTACCATAGTTTAGCACATTCCTTGATGCTCATAAGAGTGGGCGAAGGGAGGAGCTAGAAATATATTGAAGAAATCCCTCATCGGTGAGATATTGATAGCTATGGAGAAACATGTTGGAGCATAATATTTTTTAGTTGTCTAGTCTAAGAATCTTGGAAGACATGGGCAAGTTATAGCCTGCTCTCTATACTATAAGTATCTCTTGTATTTCGTTGGTGATTTGGTTGGTAGTCTGGCTCTCAGAGAGAGATGCATAAGGGGTTGGATATTCAAGAAGGAGAACATTATAGAAAGGGTCTATCTCATAAATATGCTCACATAATTTTAACCACTAATATCTACAACCTATGAAGTAATTTGTTTTCTATTTTATCTAAATATACTACCTCAATGAAAGAGATAAAACAAATATTTGATGAAGGAGACAATCAATATTCAAATAGATTTGGTATTTTTTTTAATCGGAATATCACAACATACATACAAATTTAATGAAATTCCATAGTTTATCTTCATGATATAATGACTTAAATTAATTAAATGAAATATTTTAGATTCAGGAAATAATGGCCAAAGCAATGAGTTTTAGGAGCCTAACATAACCATTTAGAACATTATGAATAATCTTTTGATATGGCAATAATTATTAGAAACACCAATCTACATCATGATCCTATGTTCTCTATCAAAACCGATTATTATAATATTCTTAGTGCATCTTTTCAAACTTTAAATTAGGGCCTCCTGTGATTGTAGAGTCCGTGGAGTTAAGAATTGAGGTGAAAAACAATTTGGAGGAGCTTGATGCAACTGCTGATCCAGATTGCGAAGAAGTGATAAGTGTAGCAGTCGGGGATTTATTAATTTTGATACATGGGTGGAGGTTGTGATGAGAATAGGAGACAATAAACTTCACCCGAAGAGGATCAACAGGGCCTTCTGCAGAGGGCACTTTATTTAAAAGGGGACCGATGTAATTTTTCCTTCCAATTGATCATGATGGAGGATAACTCAATAGACTATATGACTCTTGTAGGCTATAGTGAACAAGAGAAAAATGAGTCAAGGAGGTTTATTTGGTGTCACTGGGTTAAAAGAATGAGAAATCCTAAAGTGACATTAAATAAAATAAATAATTATATTTAAATTAGATTGGAGGATAACTCAATAGACTATATGACTCTTGTAGGCTATAGTGAACAAGAGAAAAATGAGTCAAGGAGGTTTATTTGGTGTCACTGGGTTAAAAGAATGAGAAACCCTAAAGTGACATTAAATAAAATAAATAATTATATTTAAATTAGATTGGAGGGAAAATAAAGTGAGGGTTTTATTTGGTCAAAAATGGGAAAGATCTAGAAGTCTCTAAGGAAGGATAAATAGAGGGCTAACCCTTATATTTGGAATTATGATTTGATCTCTCATTTGGGAGTGCTCTTGGAGCCATTGTTTTCTTAGGTTTTAGTAAAAACCTTCCACTATTGATGTCTACTTTTGGTGGTGCGATACCCACCCTAGTCGGACAGGAGGGTATTACATCTAGGAATACCATTAGAGCTTTACTTGGGAGTTTTTCATTCAATTGGGGAGTTACTGAGGTACGCAGGAGATTTACAAAACTTTTTGGATGAGGCTGAGCCTTGACATTTGTAGGTTTCAAGAAGGTTTCGGAGAAACCAAGGTTTAGGTCATCTCCATCGGTTGAGTATGGGTGTCTCATGAGGCCCCACTAGATGTCAAAAAGTTATTCCATGAGGACCTCTATGATATGGATTGCGACATGCCATTTGGATCAAGTTCGTAGGGTTACAGGAGGGCCACTAGGAGAGTGGAAATTATTGGAGCAGAGCATCGCATGGACCATCATAGTTTGGCATCATTCCAGGCTTCCTTATATTGTTTCTGTTATTAGATTTGTGCAGCTTCCTTTCAACCATTAGACTTGTGTGTTCAGGAGTATTCTGCAGTTGTTATTATAGCAATTAGATATCATTTTATTTTTGTTTCCATCCATAATAAGATGCCATAGTTATCTGCTCTATTTTCTATGTAATGGATTCATGCAATGTATTTGTCAATATTCTTATATGAGCAAATTGTTTGTAAGGGGTTAACAATACCATTAATACCAAGTGTTTGACGTATTTCCACAAGGATAATGACAATTGTTTGGTAAAAAACACAATAAAATCACATAACCTAGTTGGGGACATTACAACCGATGTGTAGTAGAGAATTAGGAGATGAGCAAATAGGTATTTTGCGGATTTCCACATAATCCAGGACAAGGGGTGGGTTTCTCAACTGTGGCAGTGGTCCTATCAATAGAATGTTGACACTGAGAGGGGGGTGAGTCAATATCAAGTACAATTTAAAACCTTTTTCAACTTATACTTAAACCATTCAACTATATCCAATGAGCAATGAACAATAGTATAAGAGTTATACCAATACACCACAATACACCATGCACAATATATGAGAAATAATCAATAGT
>SNQJ01S0146818.1:23673-34151 GCA_010110895.2 Picea sitchensis | reverse complement strand
ACTTTCTCCCCCTTAGGCACCTAGGGAAGAGAAACACTTGCCTTGGTACTTTATTTAATTAAGCATTTAATAGAAACAACATAAAATAACTATGGTTTAGATATCCAGACCTTTGATTTCATAACTCTTCCATTCACATAGTTGTAGATGCTAACGCTTGATGATTCCTACTTGTAAAATTAATCTTATACAATCCTCCAACACTAGATCTGCTTACAATGATTTTCTAATGGTCATGTATGTTCTTCCCAACAACCTGTATGTTATTCACAATAGATTATGAATTAACAAATTCAACTTTTAGATCTCTATCTACAATGGTGTATACTAAAATTAAATTATTCTTTATTCCTAGCACATACATGACATTATGGATTTGTTTCTCCTGACTAGTAGGTAAAGCCATAGATACATCTCCATACCCTTTAATTTCATGTGATCTATCATCTCCTAGATAGATATGACCAACACTATTATTTTCATGATATGTATCAAACCAATTCCTATTACATGGCATATGAATGGAAGAACCAAAATCAATAAACTAGGCATTAACATCATCAATTATGTTGATAAAGCAACATCAACAACACACAACTTGAGGTTTTTAAAAGCATCACATATTGTGGCTCCTTTATCAAAAAAAAATCTTGAATGTTTGTTATATTTGGAGTCATTAAAATTCCTTCTCCTACAATATTTAGCTTAATGTCCAAACCTACCACATAATAAGAAACCATCATTCCTCTTCACATTTGTGTTTGTGCTTGGTGGTTCCCTGCCATGATCTGGTATTGTATGTGGCTTTCCTTCTTTATTTCTCCTCCATGGCCTTCCTTTGTAGGGTTGTTTCTGTTTCTCCACCTATTCCATATCTGAATTGTGAGATCTTCTATTTAGATTCTTTCTGTGTTCAGAAGAATACGTGCCAATTCATCAAAAGCAGAGGCCTTTTCCCTATTTGCAAGACCAATGATGAACATTTCATATTCATCCAACATGTCATTTAAGGTGACAACAACTAGGTCAATACTATAAATCTTCTCACCAATATCTCGTAGCTTATCTTTCATTTCTTTAATTCTAGAAAGAAAATTATTGATATTTTCATTTTCTTCCATCTTAATTGAAATAAGCTTACTCTTTAAAAACAACACAGGGTTTGTATTCATTGTCTCATACAAACATTTGAGTGTCTCCCAAGTTTCATGGAATGTCTTGCATTCCCTGATGTGCATAATGATATTGTCCTTGAAAGACATCCTCAAGAGCACCTTCGCTTTGGTCTCTCGTCACTTCCAATCCCAAGCTGAGGCTAAGCCTCTGGTTTTGCTTCGTCTTCACATGCGATTGACCAAAGATTGTAGCCTTCCATTAATGCTTGCAACTTAAATTTACAATTTACATAGTTTTCTCCATATAACTTATTCGATTCATTTATATATGAATCTTCCATGATATTTTCCATCTTTTAAAGTACTAATAATCTTTACAGAATGAAATAAACTCTAACACCCAAGGGAGGAACTCTATGATAATCATTGATCCAAACAAAGATAGCAAGCTAATTTTCAAGGGCCCAAATCACAATATTTTAAAAGAACATCTCATCTTTACAACTTGTATAAAGAGTGTTATAATCCATACACGAGAAAGGACATATTCTCATACTAACAATAAACACCATATCACATTGCCAAATGACTACAATGTCATATCGATTCACACACCATCACACATTCATGTCATTTTTTTTGTTCTTACAAAATAGAAAATCACCTTTCACCAAATTGTCCAAAGTTACCCCAATCATAAAAGAAATAATTCACCTTTTACTCAAATCAACAACCAAAGCAACGAGACCATAAAAGAAAATATGTGTACCTTCTATCTACTATCTACCACACACGACTCCTTTACCATGTGGAGTTTCTCCTCTAATCAGAGAGAGGGTGCACTCAAGCTTATTCCTCTATACACCGACTCAAAAAATTCTCCTAAGAAGTTGGGGGATTTCGAATTTACTGCAGGATGGATGGTAGAAGGAAAAAACTCTATAGTAGCAGGTTTCCACACGTTTTAAACCTCACACGACACAGATCGCGAGGGCCTCTACACACAAAATCTGGCCCACTTCTATTTTCAACACTCTCCTCTACACTGCCCTTTTTCCTTGGGAGTAACGCCTCTACGAATCTACTATGGTTTCTCACAGCAAACAATAATTTTCTCAATTCACGCTTCAACAATTCTCAAGCAGTTTAGTTCCTTTAACATCTCTTTGTCTTTGTGTTTAAATCAATGATTCATTGTTTCATTATATTTAGTGCATAGATGATTTTAGGGGTTAAATTTGGCAAATGGGATAATTTTCCATGGTTTTTCCCAAAAAAAATTCACCAATTTTCATTTTTTATAAAAACAATTCACCCAAATTCTATATATAAAAATTATTTTACTTTTAAAATAGCTAAAATTTTATAAAAACTATATAAAATCCTTAGAAATTTAATTTTTTTTACAAATCTTTTACCAAATTTTTTACATTTTGCATATTAAAAACTAGTAAAATTAACCCAAAGTTCTACATTTTAATATAAATTTCCATTCTTAAAATCACCCCTCTTGGGTGTCTCACACTTTCAACTCTATAACAACCTCAAGACCCTAGATTCTCACACTGCCCTCACAACCCCTACTGTTCACACGGAGCTCACAACTCTCTACGCTTTCAGTGCTCTGATACCAAAACAACAAAGCACTCACAAAAGATAAATACAAACGAACAAACTAGACACTGAATGAAAACTTTATTCTTTTAGTCCGTCGATGAAGTCTATAGATCGAAGGTTGGAATTAGTTCTTCTGGACATTTCCTAGCTATCGAGAAGCTACCAGGGTCGGTGCATTCAGTATAATCTTATCCTCTTCATCTACTTCCTTGACTCGGTTTACTTAACTAATGTTAACAGTCAACCTTAGGTGGCTATGGAAGATGGAATGGCATGGATTTCGGGCTGCAACTGAGAATGGAAGGAGGAGAGGAGAGGAGGTTCGACCTACCGTGGCTGCTCGGATTGTTGTTGTTAGATTAAACTTAGTTGTTGCTCGGATTGTTGTTGTTCGACTAAACGTAGTTGTTGCTCGTTCTAGTGCTAAAATGGTTGATCTTTTAACTTCAAGAAATTCAAACACTCAAACTTTGAATTCAAAGTTAGATATCGATGGAGGTTGATGCCTGGTTGGAGGTCGAAGTGGTGGGCGGGGGCGCGAGTCGAATTCCAGTAGAATTGGTCTGGAGGGGAATGAGAAGACGAAACGAAATGCCTGGTTGAAAAAGTGTCCACATTAAGGTCTGCACAGTTTAGGTTGGTGTTGGGCCACTCAGATCGATCTATAGACGTGACGACGTCGTGTTGTGTATTCGCTACCATATTGCAGTATTCTACCTCGAGTTTCAACAGCTTCTCTCATGCTTCATCTCGTTCTCTGCGAGTGGCTGTCAAGATCTCTTGGAGGTGAAGTAGCCTGGCTTCAACTCGTTGTAGCTAAAGAAACAAACCAGTTAAAAGTTGCTTCAGTTCTTCCATGTTTCGTGAAGATAAAATAAAAATTAAATAATAATAAAAATTTAATTTTAGAGTCATGAATTCCACTTTACATATTTGATTCTTTGTTTTGTTTATGTTACAATTCATAATTGTTTTTCATTTCATTGAAACAAGAAAAATTCAAATGGTGAATGTCAAAGAAGAAAAACAAAAATGATGAATGGCAAGGAAGAAAAACAAAATGAAAGCTTACTCTATATAATATATATATAGCAGAAACTAATTAATTTTAAGAACTAACACAACCACATTAATAAGAATAGATTTCATTTTTCATTCTTAAAAACAACTAATTATCAATGTGGTTGTACTAGTAATATGAATTAGGTATTAACCGCACAAGAAATTAATGGAGACAAAACTGTCTGACATATTATCATCTTTTTGTTGTTGTTGTAAGCTTCAATCTGTGATCTCTACTGGGATCTTTATCATTGAATTCATCATTACCACGAATCCATTGATCACTATTGGGATCTTTATCATTGAATTCAACATTACCACGCATCCATTGCATGGGTTGCATGGTGCCTCATCAAGAATGATTTCACTCAACACACATATTATAACTAAAGGTGTGCCTGTGAGAGAGTTGTGTGACAGCCTGTGTGCCTGCGAGAGAGTATTGTCACTGCGTTAAATTATTTGTTTGAATGATATAGCCATGCGTTAAATTATTTGTTTGAATGATATAGCCATGTCTGCATTTCGATCTTAGCTGCGGGAATTTGTGTTTCAGGCTTCTTTTGTCTGGGGTCTTGACAATTGGGGATGCTGTGGGAATTTGTGTTTCAGGCTTCTTTTGTTCGGGTTCTTAACAATTGGGGATAGTGATAACTTTGAAGCACATAGTGTTGGAGCAGTTTTGATTTGGAAAGACTTTTTGGAAATTCTGGAAAAAACAATCACATACCCACACTAATCAAAAGCAATTTTTACAGATTAAACACACTAATCAAAAAAAATTCTAAAAATTAAATCAACAAAAATGAAAGAAGCTCAAGCAATTTCTAAAAATTAAACACACTAATCAAAATGAAGATTCTACGAAATGAAGATTAAATATATGCCTGGAACATGGGCGCAGTTCCACTCTCCAGCGCCCTCACGGCGTCTAGATCCTCTCGGCCTCTCGATCCCTCGAAGTTTCCTGACAACCTTGGAGGAGGGCCAACACCTCAGGCCTCAATGGCGGAGCCCCACCCGCTAAGGTTAGGAAGTAGCCTCAGTGGGTCATCCCAAGCGCCGTCAGAATTTCGCAAAGAGTACAGAGACAAGAAAAACAGAAGACCATTAGCTTCATAGCCCAAGATGCCAATTGTTGCAGAAAGAAACAAGCACGACCGATGCCACCTTCTAGCAGTCCAGCCATTCTAGCGAATGATGGAAGCCCTCATAGTCATAGTCACTGCGTTGAACAGTGAGCATGAGCAAGATTTTACAACAACCACCACACATCCTTGCAGGCATCTAGTAAGGCGTTTCCATTAGAGAAATGGAAACAACGAAGCAACGCATGAACATAGGAAACTTTCGATTTACAAGACCGGTACACACAAGAAAGTGAAACGTTAGAAACAATCAAGGAAATTACGGGTGGGAAATTTTCTGATATTACAAACTGTAAAACTTGATAATTACATTCGTTAATGACTAACACTTGTATTTCTAGTTACAAGGACGATATCAAATTAGATCATAGCCCTATAGAATGTTAAATAGATAGATAGTGTAAGAGTTATTTGATTAACCATATAGATTATCTGTAAGAGTTATTTTTTAATGTTATGTAAGATTAGGTTTTTTTTTATAAGATTAGGGTTTGGGAGAAAAGTTTCATTTGATCAACCATATAGAATGTTAAATAGCTAGATAGTATAGATTATCTTTAAGATTTCTAAATATCTCTTTTAAAATGTAATGCATGAATTAAATGTAATGTAATATTTGAATTTTACAAATCCAATAACAAGCCTGCAGATCATCTTTAAGATTTCTAAATATTTTTTTTAAATGTAATATGTAATGCATGAATTAAATAAATGTAAAGAATATAAATATATCTTTAAAACTCATTGCATGAATTGAATATAACCCATACTAATATTTGACTTTAACTTTTATGGATGCATTTAAAACTTATGTAAAACTTAAGGAGGACGGAAAAATGAATTCATACTTTTTTATTAATATATGTGAAGTAAATAATTAACCACTAGATTTTTGTGAGACTGATTTTTACCAAATGTTATGGAAGAGCATTTATGAAGTTATCATATTTTAATCCTCATTTAATGTGCATTTATCAACAAGATATAGAAGTGGGTGGGTTAATGGGAAGAGATCCTAAAGAAATGGAAAATTGTACATTGAGATTGATTATTGAGTTAGAGAGTGGGACATTGTATATAGATATTGTTTGTTCTCATCTCTTGATAGGATTTTTGCAAGTTAAAAGGTTAGGTATGGTGATAACAATTATTAATATGAAGAGAACTTGAGTGGGCCCAATGGTTAAGAACATGTCTTATCTCCTAGGAGGTCACATGTTCAAAACCGGCGGGGGGTAGGGATGGTCATATTGGTCCGTTGTGACAAGTTTGGAAGAGTAGATGACCCCTAGGATAGAGGTTCACTTCGGTGGGCCTCGAGACGTCTCAGCCCCTTCCGAGTCACAAGTTATTGGTATATCTTGCTTCCAGACTGTTGAACTTTCAAGTTCTTGTCTCTCGAAACACGGAAACATAATGTATCAATAACCTATTGGTTGAGCATGAATTTCTCATACTCAATTCTCGTATCAATAACCTATTGGTTGAGCATGAATGTATCATACTCAATTCTCATTCTGAATTGAATCAAAGAAAACAATGGATATATATTACTTTTTGAACCTCCAAGCATAGTTTTGAAGTAGTTTAAGAAAATATATAGGCATCCCACTTTTTCTCATGCAATTTAAAAAACTAATAGATGATTCTAATAAATATGTACCCTCTTCTCCTTTCTAGGAATGGTAGCCAACTTTATTTATGCTTTGAGATTGATTATTGAAACGGGGATTCAAACTTTTACTAGCACAGGGGATCGAATCCATATGCTGTAGAATGTTAGGAATGTATAGAATTTGGATATAAAATGCTAAGCATATGTAGCATTTGGATATACCTATAAATAAAAACATAATAAACTAAGCTAATAGATGATTCTCATAAACATATACTCAATCAAAACTATTAAATAACAAAATTCTAAACTTCAAAATATAAAAGGTGGGGGGAATATTAGAGTAAAACATATTATGTTTTACTCTAATAATCCTTCCACCCCCACCCTCATATGTTTTACTCTAATAATCTCCCCACCCCACTCTTATATGAGAGTGGGGGGATTATTAGAGTAAAACATATTATGTTTTACTCTAATAATCCCTTCACCCTCATACCACCCTCATATATGAGGGTGAGGGTATATATGAAGGTGAGAGTATTATGTTTTACTTTAATAATCCCCCCACCCTCACCCTCACCCTCACCCTCACCCTCATATATGAGGGTATATGAGGGTGAGGGTGGAGGGATTACTCTAATAAACCATATTATGTTTTACTCTAATAATCCCGCCACCAGACTCCCCCACCCTATTATGTTTTACTCTCATAATCGATCGACCCCCACCCTCACCCTCATACCACCCTATGTTTTACTCATATATGAGGGCGGGGGAATTATTAGAGTAAAACATATTATGTTTTACTCTAATAATCCCCCCATCCTCATACCACCCTTATATATGAGGTTGGGGGTGTGGGTGCAGGGATTATTAGAGTAAAACATATTAGTGTGGGTGGGTGGATTATTACAGTAAAACATAATATGTTTTACTCTAATAATTCCCCCCACGGGGTAGGGGAATTATTAGAGAAAAACATATTATGTTTTACTCTAATAATTCCCCGCACCCCCACCCTAATATACCCTCATATATGAGGGTGGGGATGCGGGATTATTAGAGTAAAACATATTATGTTTTACTCTAATAATCCCCTCACCCTCACCCCCACCCTCACCCTCATATATGAGGGTGGGGGTGATGAGAATACACTATTCAATCCGCAATGAGAATTCACTCTCAAGTACTAGTGCCAGTGCATCCTCACTTTTTACTATTGTCTACATGCCCATCGTAATGGATGTATCGATAAAATCAATTGTTCTCTATGAAGTTTTGAATTTTTTTTATTGTCTACATGCCCATTGTAATGGATGTATTGATACAAATCAATTGTTCTCTATGAAGTTTTGTAGTTTTTTTTAATGATGAAAGTGCATGTTAATATTAATGCTTGAAAACATAAGGCCATCTTAATACATCGTTGTCTCAATGCAATAAAAAAAAACCCTTAACATGCATGTGCACTATCTAACATAGTCGCGAGAAGAGGAAGTGAACCGACCATTAGATGACTCTACATACCACAACCTAGGCGTTATCCCTCCACACCCTTGACACGTGCCATTTCATCACTGCAACAAGAGCCCCACATACTCCACTACTACCTTAATCACAATCAAATGAAATTCTTCTTAATCACCTAAATTTGGCTATCAAGTAACCAATCCAATAATTTCTAATCCTTCATTTCATGTGAGGACAAGAATATTAGATCCATATTTAATTATATCCATAGAAAACTTGTCATAAATTAAAAAACTATTTAATGTGCCCATTTCCAATAAGTATAAGCCTATTAACCTAATTATTCAAATGATAATATAATTTTAACGATTTCTATAAATTCACAATATTCAAAGATTACATTCAAAGTATTCAATATTCAAAGATTACAATTTGCAATCACTAAAATCACAATCTTGCATCCAACTAGATTTTGTGATAAAAGAACGAAAAAAAAAAAAGGTGTATTGATCGTACGCTGGAAGATTACCAATATTGCGAGATATAATTGAATATATTCATTTGATATATTGATCCGAAAGTGCGTGTATTTTCACGTCAAAGCCGTGTAAGTACACCCATGTGAGAGCCTCAAGCTTTGATGATGTAACCTCAAGGAAAAACTTTGATGCAACCTCAACTAAAAATTTTCAAGACGTTCCATGCCACATCTTATGCATGACTTTACTTTGGTGACATGTGAAGTAAAAATTTTCATTACATTCAGTTACAGTTGTTATGCGTACGTTTGATTTTTCTAGCTCATTCGATTTATAAAATTACATTAATTTGTTTAATAATTATTATTTAATAATTCTTAATCATAGAATAAGTAGGATTTTTATTATGGTTAAATATTTTTTTTAATAAATTGTGTAAGAGTTTTGAAAAATTTAATAATTTGAGTGTAACACTTTATTTACCATAAAAAAATTAAAAACTTTTATTATTGAATATTTTAGTGTTTTTCAATTAAAATAATTAATTTTATTTTTAAATAAATTTGGAAAATTTATTTGTAGTTAGGAATAATCATCTCATAAACAATGAAATACATACATCATAATTCATAATTCAAAATTCAAAATTTAATTATGGTTAGGAAATAGATCGTTGAATAAATAGTTAAATGGATAAACCCACCATGCAAATAAGGATAGAGGGACACATATGAGATTAATCATTTTTTTTATTTTTTTTATTCAACACATTATAATTAAGAGTTAAACAATATTTAATTTTGTTGAAGATGCACGAGGGGCTTATTATTAGGATAATCATGACTTTTAGTTTAATATAGGTTTATCATTGGTACTATTGCATATGATTTTATTATCCTATTCTTGGTTTTGTGTTGAGGGTTTTAGTTGTTTTTTTTTGGAGTTTGAAGATTTAAGGTGTCAATTTATAGGAAATGTGGTCCATTAATAGCTTAATAGGTGAAGGGCGCCATATTCTATGTGAACCAAAAGGACTAGGCTTAGCTCAACTCTGGTGTGACTTAAGAGCTAGCATAACTCATTATTACTACCAAAACAGAGGTTGTGTTATATGGACATTATCAAATGCCATGCCATGTGAAAGTTAGGTGGTGCAAGTTATGCTAGGTATTAGAGAATTAATGTAAATTGAAAAATGTATCTTGTAAATAGACTTAATAGCAAAAATGTTGGGAACACTAAACAACCATGGAAACCACCCATATGTTAGTAATGAGAAAAATATAATAACAATTCAAACCTTTTATACACTTGTACAAAGAGAAATATGTAAAAATAAAATGAGATTAATTTCTTTATTTTCCTTAATTTACCAAAATGCTTTACCCCTTCAATTATAAAAAATAATTCTACTCTCCTCCTTCTACTTCTATCTTTATTCCCTTTTACTTCTATTTCTAATAAAACATCCTCCCACTTTCACTCTTCAAGTCTAAAAAGGAAACTTCATAACCTTAAAACACCTACAAGCTATTTGAGAAGTTTATGTAAATGAGTGTAGTGCAATGCATTGGAACCCAACATGTGCATATACCCAAAGTTAAGCATACTTTAAAGACTTAAGTTAAAACCTGCAATATGCATATGCCTAAATCTAAACATACTTTAAAGACTTAAGTTAGCATCAAAGAAGTGACCCTTAATAGTTTAATTTACCTTTTACCATAAATTTGTTTATGCAATGTAATGTTTAACATATGAAAACAAATATATATTTTTGGATATAATAAAAATATTTGTGTTTCTCATTTCTAATTGGTTGATAGAATTGAAGTGCTATTGCTCCCTTCACGTCTTTCAATATGTAGAATTAATTACATAATCAATGAATTTCACCAATCACCACATCTAAATATGAAAAGTTGTACTATGTATTTATTATTATATTTATTATCTAATATGTTATTCA
>SNQJ01S0146818.1:0-23663 GCA_010110895.2 Picea sitchensis | reverse complement strand
AGGTTTTTGGATGTCTAGGACTTTTGGCATTCCCGTCTATTGTAAAAAGGCCTTTCGAGCCTCATTGTAATCATCTTCTTGCAAATGTGAGTAGCCGTCACATCTCTTCTCAGAGATAAGCTGCCATCATTCTAGCGAGTCTTTCACTCTGTATTTTTACAGTCTCTGTACATTTCTTTCATTAATATAAATCGTGTATTACTGTATCTCTGTGTTTATGGTTGCATCTTTGATATTTCTGTTATATTACTGGATATACGCGATATCTCTGTGCATTTCTTTATTATATCTCCGCTCTCATTTCGTGCCGAAAATAATCCGGATCACGCATATACGGAAGGTGCATATACGGAAGCACGCATATACAGAAGATGCATATACAGAAACGCGCATATACAGAAGGCGCATATATAGAAGTTGCGCATATACAGATGATGCATATACATAAGTAAGCATATACAGAAGAGAGCATATACGGAAGCTGCATATACGGAAGCTGTGCATGTGTGTATATGCACGCTTCCATATATACGCACTTTTGTATATGCATGCTTCCGTATATGCACTTTTTGTATATGCGCACTTCCGTATATGCACCTTTCGTATATGCGCAGCTTTCGTATATGTGCCCTTAAATATATCCACCTTCCGTATATGCACAGCTTCCGTATATGCACGCTTCCGTATATGCACAGCGTCCGTATATGCGCACGTCTGTATATGCGCGCTTCCGTATATGCGCCAGCTTCCGTATATGCACCATTCCATATATGCGCGCTTCCGTATATGCACCATTCCATATATGCATAGCTTCCGTATATGCGCCCTTCCGTATATGCGTAGCTTCCGTATATGCGCCCTTCCGTATATGCGCAAGTTCTGTATATGCACGCTTCCATATACTTGCACTTCTGTATATGCACGCTTCCGTATATGCACCTTTTGTATATGCGTGCTTCTGTATATGCCAACTTCCGTATATGCACCAGCTTCCATATATGCATGCTTCCGTATATGCGTGCTTCCGTATATGCGTGCTTCGGTATATGCACCAGCTTCTGTATATGCACGCTTTCGTATATGCACCAGCTTCCGTATATGCACCCTTCCGTATATGTGCGCTTCTGTATATGCACCTTCCGTATATGCACGCTTTCGTATATGCGCAGCTTCCATATATGCACCTTTCGTATACCTTCCATATATGTGCAGCTTCCGTATATGCACTTTTTGTATACCTTCCGTATATGCACAGCTTTCGTATATGCACAGCTTTCGTATATGCACCATCAGTATATGTGCCCTTCCGTATATGCGCGCTTCCGTATATGCGCCATCCGTATATGTGCGCTTCCATATATGCATGCTTCCATATATGCACTCTTCTGTATATGCACGCACCTTCCGTATATGCACCATCGGTATATGTGCCCTTCCATATATGCGCGCATCTTCCATATATTCACGCTTCCGTATATGTGCACGTCCATATATGCACGCTTCTGTATATGCACCAGCTTCCGTATATGCGCGCTTCTGTATATGCGTGGTTCGATATATGCGCGCTTCCATATATTCACCCTTCCATATATGTGCAGCTTCGGTATATGCACCTTCCATATATGCACCCTTCCGTATATGCGCGCTTCCGTATATGCGCAACTTCCGTATATGCGTGCTTCTGTATATGCAGCTTCCGTATATGCGCAACTTCTGTATATGCACACTACCGTATATGCGTAGCTTCCGTATATGCACGCTTTCGTATATGCACGCATCATCTGTATATGCAGCATCCGTATATGTGCGCATCCGTATATGCATGCTTCCATATATGCAACAGCTTCTGTATATGCGCTCTTCCATATATCCAACAGCTTCCGTATTTGTGCAATTCCGTATATGCACCCTTCCGTATATACAGGCTTCCGTATATGCACCTTCCGTATATGCACGCTTCCATATATGCGCAACTTCCATATATGCACCTTCCGTATATGTGCCCTTCCCTATATGCACGCTTCCGTATATGTGAAGCTTTCTTATATGCATGCGTCAATCAAGCAAATGGTGGTGTTAAACCTTCTTAATATGCCAGAAGTTGAAAACAATGGCGAAACTTGTGCTGCACAGTTTACCAACGGATTCAAAGAATAAAATTTTCTGGACATTGAAATGTTCGGAGCATCAATATTACAACCATATCTATTCTACATAAGATCGAAGTACATGATTATACAATCCCGATGAGTCATTGCGTTCATTACGGGCGTACAACAGTTTCGAATGGCCATGCCGCAGAAAATCCCCCATCAAAAAATATGTTTGGGCGAAATAAATCTTTGTTCATATAATCGTGCATCTCGCTCGCATCGCAAGGATCTTCATACAATGCATACTGTTGATAGTTTTCAAACTCGTCCTTGAAGTGCCAATTTTCACTGAGGCATTTCAAATCCGATTTTTCCAGAAAACCCTCGACGGACAAGATTTCCTTGGGAGATTGATAGACTTGGTCCTTCAAGTCCAGAACGGGGCTTGAGGGAATGCCGAGATCATCATCCAAAGCCTCTAAGAGATAGCATAGATCAATCCCCAAGTCCGAAACGAGGCTTTAGCTTCTAGAGATATCGGAGGCCGACAAATTATCCTCCGAGTTGGGGGCATAAAAAGTGGAACATGTCGCATTGATCTCTTCCTCCAAGCTTCTCATGACACCAGTTACGAAATCCTCACTCGGAGTGAATTCTTCTTCTTCAACTGGGGTTTTGTCTAATTGCAGCAGATGAAAAAACCGGTCTGTTTCTTCACCATTGAAGCGTTTGGATTCTCATACATCAATGGAATCTAGTAGAACCCCTTGCTCTCGGCCTCGTTTTCTGAGCGTCTCTGACATGTTTGACAAACTGCACCGAGATTCGAACGCCGAACACAACGGTGAAACCGAGACGAGAGGAGAGGACCATGATATACCTATTCGTCCATTGAGCTGCAACAATGTTTTTTTGTAATTATTTACTATGCGCTTCTTCGAAATGTTTGGTTACAAGCCTTAGGGATTCTTTGAGAGATTTCTCTAGAGCGCATCTCTTTCACTTGCATATACAAAACCCAACACTGGCACATGGCTTCGCATCGAGGCAAGGGAATGAAGGTTCTTTCATTTATGAGTCGAAGAGCCAGTAGAGTTTGGAGCTCAACAAAGCGCCATGAATTCTGTTACACGATTTTCCATACTTGAATTCGCATCAAAGAACCCTCAGATAATCTTAGTTGGTTGCAACTATGACTCCTGAATTTTGAGGAGAAGATATCTATGGAGCTCCTTCCTTTGCTCAAATGAAGACTTGCATAAGCGCAACCTACTACGTCAGAGGGAAGGACAACACACGCTGTTTGGATTGGGCCATAAAACTTTTCTCATGGGCGTTGCCTGGCTCTAAAGTGCAGAGCATTCTTGATTTCTATTCCCATGAGGTAACCTGCGTTTGTCTTTCGAATGAAGTACGGCTAGTTTAAATTTCAAATTTTGAATTGAAACGTGCCTAGTTTAAATTTCAAATTTAAATGGATGTGGAATGGTTCAGGAAGGTACCTATAGCATTAATGGTTTAGATGTACAACGTCCATGTCAACCTAATCGCTGACGGAGGAGGTGGAGACGTCGTTTGAAGGAATCACCGGATGGCGGAATATCATGCCATGCATGTCATGTATGAATGCGTCGTGAAATAAAATGCGGGATCGAATTTTTATGGTGCATGGTATATGGCATGGGATGGGCATGCAACAGCTCAATTAATACACCATGCAGCAGATTCCCATTATCAATGCATACCATGCATGCATCCTCCATCCAGCAACCATGCAAAGCTCCCATCCATTTGTAGTCCTTTAAACCTTTAAATGTCGTCCTACATCCCAATTGAAATTTGAATTTATCCCGCTAATTGAAATTTCAAATTTGAATTTCAAATTTGGTTGATGGGCACGTTGGCTACTCAGAACCCCTTTTTTTTCTGGTGTCACCCCCTTCTTCTTCGTCGCTTCCTCTGGAGCATTCTCTATCCAGTTAGTTTTCATTAGCGTTGTTATCACACTCCTCGTCCCTCTCCCTCTTCACAGCATTGGTCGCATGAAAAATGGCGAAATCCATCTGAAAAGACGATATGGTGTTGTTCGACGACGAGACCGCTGCATCGTCGTCGTCCTAATTATCGTTGTCTGCGGAGGAGGGAAATCGGTTCACATCGAAACCCCGGGGGGAAGACGCCAACGCAACTCCTCCACCTCGACCACAGGATCTTCTTTCTTCGTAATCTCCTTCGCAGTTTCATGCCAATGAATAGAAAAATAAAGCTTTAGATAAAAGATGTGAAACCATTAAACCTGGAAGCGGTTCGACAATGAATGGCTTCTTCGACAACATACCATTTTCAAAGGTCGTTCGGTAAGTTTTAGTGTTGGGATGCCATGAAAAACCACGCGAAATAGGCGTGGCAAGAAGCAGATCCAGCTGAATGGGAGGGTTGGGACATTGTGAATGTTGACATTTTCGGAGAAACTAGCTGGATCTGCTTGTAAAGTTTTGCTAAGGCCATCTGCGCTTGGAATGTCCAAGTTAAATTGATTTTTTCTCGTAGAAAAGGTATCAATTTCCATGAATGGGAGGTATCCAATGGATAAAGGTGAGTCTTTGGTAATCCTTTGTTGTCAGGAGATTCTCTTTCCTCTATGCTCGTTGTACTGGAGTACTCACTATAGCCTTCTGATCTTGACATTGAAGACCTTCCAATTCCACTGTTATAAACGGCACCAATGCTGAAAGTTTGACTTCTCATTGAAATTGAGCCAGATCGACTCTCAACATTTGAAATTGTGCTTACTAGATTTCAGATGCTCAGACTTCTCATAACTTGATTAGTATTCGAAAGAGATTGATTCCTCTATAAAGGTAGGGGTTGAGGGTAAAACTGAATAGATGCTTCAGATTCTGACTCTGTCCCGCCTGTAAGTTCCAAAATAATAACAATGGCAACAGACAATGCCTCTCATTAATTGCCTGTACAAAGATAACTGGAAAGTGGTTCTTCATTTGAAAGCTATTCAGATTCATTTTGATTCAACAATAGAAGGAATAGTAAAAGTTCAAGCCTACTAATTAGGATCAACAACGCAAGAAACATAGAATGCAGCAGACCCTTTTGTTTTCGATATAATCCATAAAGGAAAAAACAAAATATGTGAGCATAATTCTGCCTCTGCGAACCCAGTTCCAGTCCCATCCGTAGAACTAGTCTCGTGTTTTGAACCAAGTCGGCCTTTGTTGCACTCGTCATTTTCTGAAACTGTATCCAAGACTCAGCACGCCTCACAACGATATCTTCACCACCTAAGCCCAAACCCAGCTCCATGCTTATTTATCATCTTCCCGTATCCACGTCAAACCCCTGCGGCCCTTTGGAGCCAAGAATCACTTCACACAAATCAAATACCAAGTCCAAATCAAGCAGGGATTCTCGTCGTCTGGCTCCTCGAATTTACGTAAAACATTACCACTTTCAGTCTTCAAAATTTGAATTTGGTTGAAAACTTTTGGGTTTTCATCTTTCATGATATCTGTGATTTCAATATTATAGAGCTGACCTGATGCTCATCTATATCATTGGATTAGGTTGCCAATTTGAAGGTGATTCTGTGGTTAAGAATTTGTAGTTTAAAAAAATTATAATTTTCTTACTAATTTCGTTAAGTATTCTCAAATTAAGCAATGATTTGACAGAGATTATAATTTAATAATGTTTGTTAAACTGTTACTGAAATACCGTGAAGCTTTCTCAATCTGAAAGGAGTCACATGCAAATTTTAATTTTATATCCTCAGTCGAGGAACAGATTAGATGTGAAAATTATAACAGTAGTGATTTAGTTAAGTATTTTGATATGTAATAAGTTTTTTAGGGTTAATGTATTGGAACGTTTAGTGTTTTTTTAAAAGAAATCAACTATATTATATTACTAGCACAGCCATAATTACGTGGTTGATTAACGCTGACAGGCAGGGCCACCACAGAAATGAAATTAAACGCCCCCAGCACAGCGAAACGCAGCCAACGTAGAAACTTGGCTAGAATTGTGTGCGAATATCTTAATATTTTTCCATCAAGGTAGACGTGGCAATAAGTTAGTGAATACAGTAATTTTTAAACACGATTAGGTAAATGTAAAAAAGTAAACATATAAACGATGTCTTTATAACAACTCTGAAGTTAATGGATGAAATCAGAGCCATTCATTTATTGTGACGACTAAGAATATTCTAGGCATATTTAATCTCTTCCATAGAAAACATATTAAGAACTAGAAACCTATTAAATGTGCCCATTGTCAATAGGTGTATGCCTTTCGGCGTAACTAGCACAACCGACTCCAACCTAGAGAACGCCTAAAGGGTTCCATTCAGAAAAAGAGTGAATTTGATATGGTTTTTAGGGTTGTTGTGTATATTTGGCCTATCTAGATATGGTTATTAGGGTTGTTGTGCATATCTGACATATCAAAATCAGCAACACCTCTGGAGCATTTCACGGCTTTATGGTGGCCAATATCTAGCTTACCCAGCAGCATTGAAGTGTAGATGGATTTATGGTTATCTAGTTTGCTACACAACATTGAAGTCCTAGATAAATTTAGGATTTAAAAAGTGGATTTTGGTTATAAAATCTGAAAGTAATTCAAGTTCTAAGAACTATAATCCACCTGCTACATTATTCAATATTGCATAGCATTATTCAATACTACATAACAAGTTGAATGGATATTACTCTCCTGGATTCTTCAATAATAATAGTATTTATAACGGTATTACATCTCTAGAGATTCCGACGTCTAATTTTTTTTTTTTTTATTAGTGGCCAGATATGCACAACAACCCTAATAAAATATATGTGATTTTGATAGGCATAGAATTTAATGTAAATATCTGCAACCCATGAGAACGAAACCATTGTCTGATACGTCTATGTGATCAGAAGATTTAAGAAGTAAAGATTTAGAAAGTAATCGACAAGTAATGTTAATATTACAGAATTGAAGATACTCAAACCTTGTGAAATAACAGTCTGGTACCTATCATGTTGTCTATCTGTGTGAGAGTTATTTGGAAGAAGATTGTGAATCCATGGATACCCAGCAATACTTTGCATCTTCCACTTTAATGCCGATATTCCTTGTTGAATGATGAGGGATAATATTGTTGTTTCCATTAGATGGGTGAAAGCTACAGTTGCCTCTCCACCCATCCAGAAGGCAGTCCACATCGGAAGTAAAAGAGGTGGAATAGGAGGCTAGTTGTTGCTCATTCGAACAGGGCTTGCACACAATTCCAGCCATGCGAGCTGAATTCGAATCCAGAGGAGGTATTTTCCAGTAGCGATCGATGGAAAATAGTGAGAGGGAAAGATAGACCTCGTCCTTTCTCCACTTTTACTTGGATGAAGACGAAGCATCCTTGGATATTGAATCAGATTTCAAATTCTTATAATTGTTATTATTTCTGGAGAGAAGAGGGTGCAAGCAGTTCACGTAGAGACACTTGAACCCGTCGAGAGCCACAACCACAGATTTCAATTGCCCACTTTGAGACGAGGCGAGGCGGTGGAAGGCCAATGGCGCGTGGCCTGCATATATTTTAATCTTCCTTAATCATTTGAACGTGGCAATTATGTATTTTTACAGTAAATTTATAATGTTATTAGGTAAATGTAAAAAGGTGAACATGTTAATGGATGCCTTCATAAATGCAAGGAAGTTATGAACAATAAATCTAATGCATTGATTTTGGAGGACGACTAAGAATATGCCAACATCTTCAATGCTTAGCAATCAGATTAGAATTAAAGATTAAAAGATCATTAATTATGCCCATTGTCAATAGGTGTACGCCTTTCAGTGTAATAAGAACAAAAATACAGAGGGCTAGCAACAATTGATCAGATCAGCTACTAACCAGCTTACGTAGAAGCTATTATGGGAGCTCTTGTATTCTGAGAAGAGTAAACTAGCTCGCTTGGGAAGAAGAAAATAATCACCCAATTTAGGTTTCCCACTGATTCGATACTTGAAGAGCGTTCAGAATGCCAAGGATTGGCTACATTACAGTACAAAATAAATACTGGTATCTTTGCAGAAATTACAAAAATTGTTCAGGAATTACAAAAAGATAGATTAGTTAGTGCTAACACCCAGAGGGTCACTTTCCTTTGAAGCTTGATTCCTATCTTTACTGGTGCCTGCTTAATATAAAAAGATACTATAGATTTTATATTCAGAACATACATAATTTTATAGTTTGGGTCCTCGGGAATCTACCAAAAAATGGAAACCAAACCTCCCTCCCTTGTTCATCTCAATATCTTTAATGTTCAGACTAGAAGTTCTTCCACAGTTTCATCTACACCACTTGCTCATTGTTTCTAGGTAGCTTCGACGTGCAAGTGTAGCCATAATTATGAGAGTTTCTTACAAAACCAGAGGCAAATTAGAAATCCCCCCAAAACCAAAAAGCCAAGCTAACTAGACTGACTCAATTGCTAACCATCGGAAAAAAGACTACCTAGGGTCGTCATAGCTCCCTAAAGGGTTTGAGTGCCATGCTCACTTGCCAGTCAACGGATTACGTTTTTGATGGATTTCGGCCTTTCTTCTTCCTCATCCACCATAATGGGATTTGCTTGGGTGCCTTTCATCTTTTTCTTTCCTCTGCTCCATCCCTCTATGTGTCCTTATAGGCCTTTGTCTTTTCGTGGAATCGGATGCCAAATTGCCCCTTGCAAAATAGCTCAAATTTGGCTTCCAGAACCCAGATCGTCTGGTGGGTGGCCTGCATTTAAACTTGTTGTTAAACAATGGCCTGGGCCATCATCGCTTTTGTCATCCAATAGACTTCTACAAGACGAAAGAACTTGGTGTCCCTTGTATGATATTTCCCAAGGTGGTGGACCCATTCCTTCATGGACCACATAATTTCTTCGTTTGACATGTTCTTCCTCTTTCTTAGTACTTCCTCCTGGACTCTCCCCATTAGTTATTTCTCTTTTGCTGAGCACAGCTTCTGGTATCTTGTCCTGGCCCCTCTGACTACCCTGGTCACGTGACAATTGATAATAGCAGGGGTTCCTGTAGGATGACTCCCTTCGCCTTTCCTTGGCTATGAGTCCTTATTCCTTAGAAGTCCAATATTCTCTCCTGCCATGGTTCGACGATGACCACTTTCCATCTTTTTGGAATTGGACCTTGAATCTCTAGTCACAAGTCTACTAGAATAATCCTGGAGGGAGGCGAGGATGCTTTCTTCCCTATAAGTCTGATTGTTTCCAGTCACAAGGAAATGGCTCTGCCCACTCTCTTTCTATCATAGATACTCTTCTAATAGGAATGATGAATCCAACTTTGCAAATCAGACTCACTTCAGCAAGAAATTTCGACATCCTGGGGATCAATGAGATTCTGTCTCTTATAGCCATGGTTGTTGTATCGCTTGGAATTAATCCTGTACTTGCCCCACTTTCACCCATTATTTCAACGATTGATCTATATCCTTTGGGGTCTGGGCTAATTCAACCTGCTCATTATTGTTTCTGGTCTAGTTGGGTATGACGTTTTTGTCCTTCCCCCATTAATTTGAAGCTCAATCAAATTTGGATCATTTTTTCGCTTCTTCATTATGTCCTCCTTTATCTTCCCATGATGACTGGTGGTTGACCATACAGCTCCACCTATTGCCGAAACGACCTATGTCCGACCTTTAGGGCTATTCATGGAAATCATGGTAACACTTGGGCCTATGATAGCCCTCGTGGTGCTCGCCCCTCTCCACCTATCCTGTCATGCAGTTGGTTGTCACGGCGATTGAGACGTGTAAGGTTATCCTCTAGATCTCTTGTCCCCATGTTGTGCCATTTCCATTGGGACGCACTTTGGGCCTGGCCCAATGCCACATTAGCAAGGTAGTCAACGACCACATTTTCCCGTCTCCTGTCGTGACTTGGGATTATTGCTGACATGCCACGGATGGTCAGTGCCACCTCCATGAACCCAACAAACAATCTCCATTTTTTTTAGGCTTTGTCTGGCGAGGCACCGTTTATGATTTTTTCTAAAGGTGAGACCAAAAGTTTGGAGTCTCCTTCAGCGATGAGCATCGAATACCCCCTTACCTTTTCCCATTGCAGACCTCCCGATAATCCTGCTAATTTAGCTATGTTGTTGGTGGTATGCCCCAATATGAGAGTGTATAGGCTAATGATTTCTCCCTTGGAATCCCTGAAGATTCCTTCATCCCCTTATGGCCCTTGGTTGCCCCTAGATGCCCCATCAAAATTCAATTTTAGGAATCCTTGAGGGGGGATCCCATGTCTCTCCACGCAACTGATGCGGTTTATGGGGTTTTTCTAATGGGAGTGTCGACTTACCTTTGCCTGGGATCCATATGGATAACAAACCTTTCTTGTGCCCTATCGTTGTTAGGTCTTCTGCATGTTAAGCGGCCTAGGCTATGGTCTCTCGTATGTTGTTGAGGAACCCTTGCCAAAGAAGTTCTAGGGATCGAGGTTGGTTTCAGAAGATCCATTTGTTTCTGGTTTTCCATATATTCCAGAGGTGTCCTGGGAAAAGAATCCAAGCACGGTTCATAATTGAATTATGGTAAGGATTTTTTCCCTAGTATTCTATTGTCTTTATGATGTCTTGTATGTTCGAGTCTAAGATTATGAATATTGCAGCCCCTATGTCCCATAATTCCAAAGCTAACGGGCATGAATTGAGGAGATGGTTTAGGGTTTCTTCTGCTTGATTGCATAGTAGATAGATTGATGGGCCTGCAAACCCTCTCCGTATGATCATGTCCCAAGTTAGCACTTTTATGTTGATTGTTAGCCATAGAAAGGTGGCCACTTTGGGCCATAATTGGGAGTTCCATACCTTAGACCAGACTAGTCTTTTGGGCTCATTCCCGAGACCCATGGCTTCTTGGTAAGCTCCGGAATTGATGTGGAAGTTATCGTCCTCCTTTTTACCCCATCTAAGGATGTCCTAGCCCTGCTTGCTAGGTGGTGCGTAGTCTTTTACAATATCCTCCATGACCTGAATAGGTGGATCATTCCATTCTATAGGTCATTTAGTGACACGGTGTTGGTGTTCCTCCCAATATTGTGCAATGTTCATCCTTCCATCCCCTATCATCTTATCTTTGATTATCTGTAGTCGTTCGTCTGAGCTCAGCGTCAGGCGTTTCTCCCACATGTCCTCCCAGAAAAGGGCCAACAGGCCATCATGTATCTCCCAAAAAATCTGATTTTCTTACCATTGCTTTGTTTTTCCAAGCATAATTCCAGATCATCAATCCCGATCTATCTCCCTCCAAATGAATCCAGTCTTGAGGGGAGATATATTTGGCATATTTCCCCTGCCAAATCCTATCCCAGAGCACTTTTGATTTTTTGATCCATCTCCAGTAAATTTTAGCCATCAGGGCCTGGCTCAGCCTTTGGGGGTATTTTAACCCTAAGCCTCCTCGAGACTTTGGTTCACACATTTTTTCCTAAGCGACTAGAGCCCATTTGTTTTCTCTTTTTGTTCCTCCCCATAGGAATTTTCTCTGGATTTAGTGAATTTTTTGAAAGATGTACTCGGGTGTTGCCAAAACTAAGAACAAATAGACTGTCATAACCATTAAAATCGATTTAATGAGCATAAGTCTTCACGACAAAGAGAGGAATCTATGGGTCCAACAACTAAGCCTATTTTCCAGTTTAGTTAGCATCTCTTGGCATCCTGCATTTTTTATTGCTTCTGTATATGCACATTTACGAAAGCCAAAATGTGCATATACGAAAGCTCTATATACAGAAGAGTGTTAGGATATTTAGACACTTAGGAGTTAGTTAAGATCTACTTGGTCTAATATGTCGTTAGGTAAAAGTGTGTTTCTTTAGTATGCATTAGTATGCATTTGTAGTTAGGAAATCCGACGGTCACGATATGTTCCTGACATAGAGTGATCCGACGATTCATACTCTCCTTGATCTTAACGGCCATTGATCCATGGCTTAACACCCGATTGGTCCATGATCTCTATTTAAATAGCATGGAGGGTCATTTTTCGATGATCGATTGTGAGAAAATCTCTTGTTAAATCTCTTTGTAATCTTTTTATTTGCATTAATAAACTGCTCCAAGTGGCCGCGTTGGCTGGGGCCGTGGATGTTTCCCCGTAGGGGTTTTACCACATGAAAACATCGGTGTGTTGATCTTTGATATGGTTATGTGAGTGGTTACTGAAGGTGTTCATCCTCTGTTGGAATACCTTTGTTGTCGAAAATGGTATCAGAGCCTGTTTGAAGACCTGCTCCTGTTGTAGATCGAGATCGTGAAGCTGAGTTGACTCATCTCTATTTTTTGGCATTTTCGTACATTTTTGGGCTGAGAGGACTGTTCCATTGCGTCCGGAGAACTATGACCTATGGAACTACGTCATCTGGAACTATGCCCTTTGGAACTATGCCCTCTAGAACTACGCCCTCTAGAAATATGACCTGTGGAACTACATCCTCTAGAATTAGGCCCTCTGGAACTATGACCTGTGGAATTGTGACCTGTGGATGACCTGTGGAACTACGCCCTCTGGAACTATGCCCTCTGGAACTATGCCCTTTACAAATATGACCTGTGGAACTACGCCCTCTGGAACTATGACCTCTAGAACTACGCCCTATGGAACTATGCCCTTTGGAACTATGACCTGTGGAACTACGCCCTTTGGAACTACGCCTATGGAACTATGACCTCTGGAACTACACCCTCTAGAACTACACCCTTTGGAACTTTTAGCTATGGAACTATGCCCTCTTAAACTATGACCTGTGGAACTAGGCCCTCTAGAACTAGGCCCTCTGGAACTATGACCTCTGGAACTACGCCCTCTGGAACTACGCCCTTTGGAACTATGACCTGTGGAACTACGCCCTCTCGTACTATGACCTGTGGAATTGTGACCCATGGAACTATGACCTGTGGAACTACGCACTACGCCCTCTAGAACTATGACTTGTGGAACTATGCCCTATGGAACTATGCCCTTTGGAACTATGACCTGTGGAAATACACCCTTTGGAACTACACCTTTGGAACTATGACCTTTGAAACTACACCCTTTGGAACTACGCCCTTTGCAACTATGACCTCTGGAACTACACCCTCTGGAACTATGACCTGCGGAACTATGCCCTCTAGAACTAGGCCCTCTGGAACTATGACCTATGGAATTGTGACCTGTGGATGACCTATGGAACTACGACCTCTGGAACTACGCCCTCTGGAACTATGACCTCTGGAACTATGCCCTTTGGAACTACGGCCTTTGGAACTATGAACTGTGGAATTATGCCCTCTCGAACTATGACCTGTGGAATTGTGACCTGTGGAATTGTGACCTGTGGAATTGTGACCTGTGGAACTACACTCTCTGGAACTACACCCTCTAGAACTACACCCTTTGGAACTATGACCTATGGAACTACACCCTCTGGAACTACGCCTCTAGAACTATGACCTCTAGAACTATGCCCTCTGGAATTATGCCCTTTGGAGCTATGACCTCTAGAAATACTCCTCTAGAACTATGGCCTTTGGAACTATGTCCTCTAGAACTACACCCTCTGGAACTATGAACTATAGAATTGTGACCTGTGGATCTATGACATGTGGAACTATGCCCTTTGGAACTATGACCTGTGGAACTACGCCCTCTGGAACTATGCTCTTTGGAACTATGACCTGTGGAACTACGCCCTCTGGAACTACCCCTCTTAAACTATGCCCTCTGGAACTATGCCCTCTAGAACTATGACCTATGGAATTGTGACCTCTGGAACTATGACCTGTGGAACTACACCCTATGGAACTATGACCTCTGGAACTATGCCCTTTGGAACTATGAATTGTGGAACTATGCCCTCTCAAACTTCACCCTAAGGAAATACGCCCTTTGGAACTATGACCTATGGAACTACGCCCTCTGGGACTACGCCTCTAAAACTACACCCTCTGGAACTACGCCCTCTGGAACTATGACGTGTGGAATTGGGGCCTGTGGAACTATGACCTATGAAACTATGCCCTTTGGAACTATGACCTCTCGAACTACGCCCTTTGGAACTATGACCTGTTGAACTATGCCCTTTGGATCTATGACCTCTGGAACTATGCCCTTTGGAACTATGACCTATGGAACTACGCCCTCTGAAACTATGACATATGGAACTATGCCCTTTGGAACTATGACCTATGGAACTATGCCCTCTAGAACTAAGCCTCTGGAACTATGCCCTCTAGAACTATGACCTGTGGAACTATGACCGATGGAACTACAGCCTCTGAAACTATGACCTATGGAACTACGCCCTTTGGAACTATGACCTATGGAACTACACCTCTGGAACTATGACCTATGGAACTATGCCCTCTAGAACTACTCCCTCTCTTCCATATATGTACATTTTGCCTTTTGGATATGATCATTGGCCAATCTCTTTGAGATGGATGGATTGCCTATGCCCCTGTCCCAAACCTTTTAGATTTGAGAAATTCTGGATGAGACACCCAACATTCATGAAAATGATTAAGGGGTGGTGGGGAGAGAACCAAAAGTTTATGGAAAAACTATGTTTAAGTTCCAACAAAGGTTAAAACATATAAAAATTATCCTAAAAAGTGGAATAAATAAGTCTTTGGGAACATTCAGGATGCAATTGAGACTTAGAGGTGAATATGTAACAAGTGAAAAGATAAATAAACCAGGATGGTCTGTCTCCAGATCTGCAATAGATGGAATCAACCCTTAGAGGGGAGTTAGAAGAAAGAGACCAACAAGAGGAAATCATGTTCCTCCATAAATCCAAGATGCTTTGGCTTAAAGAGGGTGAGAAGAATACCAAATTATTTCATAACTCCCCCCTACAACACAGGAACCAGAATTGGATTCACTCCTTGCAAACAGAAGAAGGGGTGATAGTAGAAAGGCATGAAGACATAAAGCATAACCTTAGGACTTATTTCAGTTCTCTACTCACATAACCCCCTCAACACAGAAGGGATTGACTGACTTAATCATCCATCCTATTCCAAAGTTGGTTTCTAAAGACCATAACAAAAGCCTACTGAGGGAGGTGACTATGGTGGAGGTGGAAGCGTCAGTGAAAGAGATGTTGTAGGGGAAAGCCTCGGGGCCATATGGATTCACTTTGGACTTCTTCCAAGCCTATTGGAACATTATTGGCAAAGACTTATGGGAAGCGATGGAATAAGCCAGGACCTCTCAAACAGTCTTGAGAGCCTTCAATGCCACCTTCCTAGCTCTGATCCCAAAGGAAAATGAAGCAAATACAACAAATAAGTATAGACCTATTTCATTATGCAATGTTCTTTACAAAATTATTTCTAAAATCACTGCTAAAATATTTAAGCCTATCCTCTAAGAAATTATTTCCCCTGAACAAGGGGGATTCGTAGAAGGTAGAAAAATTCTGGACGGTATTGTAATTTGTCATGAAACCATTCATTCCTTGCAATCTGAGAAAAAAATTGGGATGCTCCTAAAGCTAGACATGTCCAAAGCCTATGACAAAATAAATTGGCACTTCCTAAGAGCCATTATGGGGGCCTTTGGCTTTGACCCCTCCTGGACCCAATGCATCTTGAACCTTACTTCCTCTGCTTTATTTTTAATTCTAGTCAATGGCTCCCCCTCTCCCACCTTTAACATTTCACGAGGATTAAGGAAAGGAGATCCCATGTCCCCCTACCGCTTCATTATTCTCACAGAAGGTTTAGGAAGATTCCTAAAGCAAACCCAGAGAGAAGGTCACCTGAAAGGGCTAGTAGTTTCCCCTTAGATTGAACCTTTGACCTATCCTCAGTTTGTCGATGACAATATCCTCCTAGGGAAGCCCACAATGTAGGAAGCCAAAGCCATCAAGAAAGATCTGGATGTTTTTCTTATTGCCTCCGGAATGCAGCTAAACTTAGATAAATCCCACATCTTCTTCTTTAACACTCCGAACATCATTCAACAAAGAATTACTAGAATTTCAGGCTTCCAAAGATCCTCTCTGCCCTCGGGCTACCTAGGGGCTCCCTTCATTGACAAAGCTATAAGAAATATGGGATGGAAAGAGATGCTAACTAAACTGGAAAACATGCTTAGTTGTTGGACCCATATATTCCTCTCTTTGTCGGGAAGACTTCTGCTCATTAAATCAATTTTAATGGCTATGATGGTCTATTTGTTCTCAGTTTTGGCAACACCCGAGTGCATCTTTCAAAAAATTCACTAAATCCAGAGAAACTTCTTATGGGGAGGAACAATAAGAGAAAACAAATGGACTCTAGTCACCTAGGAAAAAATGTGTGAACCAAAGTCTCGAGGAGGCTTAGGGTTAAAAGACCCCCAAAGGATGAGCCAGGCCTAGGTGGCTAAAATTTACTGGAGATGGATCAAAAGTTCAAAAGTGCTCTGGGCTAGGATTTGGCAGGGGAAATATGCCAAATATATCTCCCCTCAAGATTGGATTCATTTGGAGGGAGACAGATTAGGAACGGTGATCTAGAATTATGCTTGGAAAAACAGAGCGATGGTAAGAAAATCAGATTTTTGGGGAGCTACATGATGCCCATTTGGCCCTTTTTTGGTAGGACACGTGGGAGAAACGTCTGATATTGAGCTCGGATGAACAACTACAGACAATCAAAGATAAGATGATAGGGGATGGCAGGACAAACGTTGCACAATAATGGGAGGAACACCCACACCCTGTCACTGGTAGAACAAAATCTTGGATCCTGCCAACTGAATGGCCTATAGAAGGGAACGATCCACCTATTCAAGTCATGGAGGATATTGTAAAAGACTACCCACCACCCAATAGGCAAGGCTAGGACATCCTTATATGGGGGAAAAAGGGGGACGAGAACTTCCACATCAAGTCTAAAGCCTACCAAGAAGCCATGGGTTTGGGGAACGAGCCCAAAAGACCAGTCTGGTATAAGGTATGGAACTCCCAATTATGGCCCAAAGTGGCCACCTTTCTATGGATAGAAATCAACATAAAAGCGCTAACTTGGGACATGATCATAAGGAGAGGGTTTGTGGGCCCATCAATCTATCTACTATGCAATCAAGCGGAAGAAAACCTAAACCACCTCCTCAATTCATGCCCGTTAGCTTCGACATTATGGGACATAAGGGTGGAAATATTCATAATCTCATACTGGAACATACAAGACATCATAAAGAAAATAAAATACTAGGGAACAGATCCTTACCATAATTAAATTATGAATTGTACTTGGATGCTTTTCCTAGGATACCTCCTCTAGAATATATGGAAAACCAGAAACAGATGAATCTTCTGAAACCAACCTCCATCCCTAGAACTGCTTTTGCAAGGGGTCTTGAACAACATATGAGAGACCATAGCCCAAGCCCCTTAATAGGAAGAATACCTAACAATGACATGGCACGAGAAAGGTCTGTTAGCCATATGGAGCCCAGGAAAAGGTAAGTCGACGCTCCCACTAGAAAAACCCTAGGAAACACATCAGTTGCATGGAGAGACATGGGAGACCCCCTTAGGGATTCCTGAAATTGAATTTTGACGAGGCATCCAAGGGAAACCCAAGACCAGGAGGGGTCGGAGGAATCTTCAGGGATGCCAAGGGAGAAATCATCAGCCTATACACTGTCATATTGGGGCATACCACCAACAACAGAGAGAAATTAGAAGGATTACTGACATGTATGCAATGGGCTAAGGTCGGGGGGTATTCGATGCTCATCGCTGAAGGAGAATCCAAACTTTTGGTCTCCTCTCTAGGAAAAATCATAAACGATGCCTCGCAAGAAAAAGTCTCAAAAATTGGTGATTGTTTGTTGGGCTCACACAGGTGGCACTAACCATCCGTGGCACATCAGCAATAATCCCAAGCCACGACAGTAGACGAGAAAATGTGACCGTTGACTACCTTGCTAATGTGGCAGTGGGCCAGGCCCAAAGTGCGTCGCAATGGCAATGGAACAACGTGGGGACATGAGATCTACATGATAACCTTACACGTCTCAACCTCCATGACAACCAATTGCATGATAGGACAGGTGGAGAGGGACGAGCACCGTGAGGGCTATCAGAGGCCCAAGTGTTACCATGATTACCACGAATAGCCTTGAAGGTCTGACACAGGTCGTTTCGGAAATAGGTGGAGTTGTTCAGTCAACCAGCAGTCATCATGGGAACATAAAGGAGGACATAATGAAGAAGCGGAAAAATGAATCAAATTTGATCAAACTTCAGATTAATGGAGGAAGGACAAAAAAGTCATACCCAACCACACCAGAAACAATAATGAGCAGGTCAAATCAACCTAGACCTCGAAGGATCTAGATCAATCGTCGAAATAATGGACGAAAGTGGGGCAAGTACAGGATTAATTCCAAGCGAGACAACAACCATGGCTATAAGAGACAAAAAAAATCGTGAAGGAATGGGTCCCCCACCCTGGGAAATATCGTACAAGGGACGCCAACTTCTTCCATCTTGTAGAAGTCTATTGGATGATGAAAGCGATGGTGGCCCAGGCCATGGTTTAACAACACGCTGAAATGTGGGCCATCCACCAAGCGATATGGGTTTTGGAAGCCAAATTCGAGCTATTCTGTAAGGAGCAATTTGGCATCCGATTCCATGAAAAGACAAAGGCCCCTAAGGACACGCAGAGGGATGGAGCAGAGGAAAGAAAAAAGCTGACAGACACCCAAGAAAATCCCATTATGGTGGATGAGGAAGAAGAAAGGCCAAAATCCAGCAAAAACACAATCTATCTACTGGCAATCGAGCGTGGCACTCAAACCCTTCAGGGAGCTATGACAACCCTAGGTAGTCTTTTTTCCCAGGGTTAGCAATTGAGTCAATCTAGTTAGCTTGGCTTTTTGGTTTGGGGGGGCTTTCTAATTTGCCTCTGGTTTTGTAAGAAACTCTCATAATTATGGCTATAGTTGCACGCCAAAGCTACCTAGAAACAATGAGCAAGTGGTGTAGATGAAACTGTGGAAGCACTTCTAGTCTGAATATTAAAGATATTGATATGAACAAGGGAGGGAGGTTTGGTTTCCATTTTGTGGCAGACTCCAGAGGACCCAAACTATAAAATTATGTATGTTCTGAATAGAAAATCTATAGTATCTTTTTTTTTTATTAAAAAATAAAAACATTACAAGAATTTGTCTCATGCTGCAGGCGCCAGTAAAGACAGGAATCAAGCTTCAAAGGAAAGCGACCCTCTCGATGTTAACACCGACTAATCTATCTTTTTGTAATTCCTGAACAATGTTTCTTTTGTACTGTAATGTAGCCAATCCTTGGCATTCTGAAAGCACTTCAAGTATCGAATCAGTGGGAAACCTAAATTGGGTGCTTATTTTCTTCTTCCCAAGTGAGCTAATTAACTCTTCTCAGATCACAAGAGATGCCATAATTGCTTCTGCTAAGCTGGCTAACAGCTGATCAATTGTTGCTCGCCCCCTGTATTTTTGTTCTTATAATATAATATAGTTGATTGCTTTAAAAAAAAACACTAACATTTTATACATAAACGTTCCAATACATTAACCCTACAAAAATTATTACATATCAAAATACTTAACTAAATCACTACTGTTATAATTTTCACTTCTAATCTACTCCTCGATATAAAATTAAAATTTGCATGTGACTCCTTTCATACTCAGAAAGCTTCACGGTATTTGAGTAACAGTTCAACAAACATTATTAAATTATAATCCCTGCCAAATCATTAAGTATTTTCAGAATACTTAACGAAATTAGTAAGAAAAATATAATTTTTTTAAATTACAAATACATAACCACAGAATCACCTTCAAATTGGCAACATAATCCAATGATACAGATATGATATAGATGAGCATCAGGTCAGCTCTGTACTATTGAAATCACAGATATCATGAAAGATGAAAACCCAAAAGCATTCATCCCTTTCATCTTTCAACTGTTTATATAATTAACCCTGGCAAGCATCCATCATGTGTACACAGATATATGCAGCACAGGGCTTTAAATAAGAGTTTATTTACTAACACAAGATACCAAAATACAAATAACCCAAATCATCATAAGCCTGGAATACCCATATTTTATGTGTTTCCATCCTCCTAAATTTCAAAGGCACTCGCAAAGAAGGATTTCCCATTCCCAATCCCAGCAGCACTCTTGAAGTAAATCTTAGCACTGGAAGGCCTTTATTGATAACCTTACATATTGATTTACTGCTTAAGAGGAATATTGTTTCTTTTACATATTGATTGAAGTAAATATTGATAATAAAGGACTTGCTGCTGCCGAATGCAAAGAAAGGGTATTAGAAACAGCTTGATGTTCTACTGGCCGCTGCACCATGGACGTCGATTGTCTCTGCCGTTGATTCTTATCGTCCTTCTTGCAGTCCGAGCTGCGTCCAAATATTCTTCTGAATAATTTTTTTCCAGCCATGATGATAAAACTGAAGTATTCAAATACAAATTACTGATTGGAATTAAGTTGAGAGAAAAAAAGACAAATTAACTAAGAATTTCCTCACAAACTGAAAAAACAAAGCGAAAAGTTGGCGAGGAAAGAAAATGCATGTGCTCAAAGTTGAATGCAATGAACGGTTGCGTCGCATATGTATATATACACCCAGAAGTATGTCTGGAACCGATCTTTGAAGTATGTATGCTATGCTCTTAATCTATTGGGGAAATGCATGGGTTCCGAAGGTTTAAACCGCACACATAAAATCCTCATTCTCCGTCTCGTATACCAAACACCGAACCTGACAGTGGGTAACTGCCCACAAACCCTCTGCGCAGAAATGGAAGAAGACGCCTCCAAACATAGAGTTGGTTTGATAACTCTAAACCCCATGAACCAGAGGAGCCAGGAGATGGAAAATTTGATAAACAGGAGGAGCCAGCCTGCCCATCAACCAAATTCGAAATTCAAATTAGCTGGATAAATTCAAATTTCAATCAGTGGGATGTCGGACAGCATTTAAAGGTTTAAAGGACAATAGCTGGATGGGAGCTTTGCATGGCTACTAGATGGGGGATGCATGCATCAATAGTGGCCGCACGGTTGAACCATGCAGCAGCCCGGTAATGATTGGGCTGCTGCATGGTGGATAGCCCTCGCCTCCGAAGAGCTGCTGACTCCTCGGAGTTGGTTACCTAGTTGTCATTATTTTGATTGAATACGTACAACATTGCATGTCATCATTCAGTCAACGATATCGTAAAGAGATGACCAATACTCGTTCTTGCAATTACTTTGAAAGTCCGAATTTCGTAAAGGATGGGGAATTTCGTCTTTTATCATTAATTTGAAGTTTCCTATTAATTAATTCGAAACCTGATTAAAATAAATGTTTCAATAACATATCAAAATTATCTACTAATCAAATATTTAAAAACTACTTTATTTTATATATAAAAAAATAAAAAATTATATTTATTATATTTAAGATTAGAATGGTTAATTTTTTTTTTAAATCAATATAGATTAAGGTAAAAAGAGGAAAAACGTTATATACTGTCCCTAGCAGTATAATATAACAAGGGTTGCATGGCAACACAGTTAGTTGGGAAATACAAGTTGAATGGAACTATAATATTCATAAATATAATATAAATATAATAAATATATTATAAATATAATAATAAATAATATATTAGATAATAAATATGATATAAATATTGCACCAAAAAATCACCATCCAGTGATTCACTTTTCGATTAAACCCTGGGCGACATCGTTCACTCAGCATGCCTTCTCCAGCTCGCTCTTGATGGCCTCTCTGGCAGATCTCATCGCAGGAAGGGTTCCTTCCTTGGATCTACCCTCTCTCCAAATTGATGGCTTGTCCTTTCCTCCTCTGCGCAAGCCCGTCACGACTCTCTTCTCGCAGCCTCCTCGAGGCCCACCTACTTAGCAAATCTTGGTTGTCCCCTCATCCCCTCCACCCCTTCTCCCTGAGGTCCTGCCCTCATTGAAGCAAGGTTGCTCGCATCCTCGTAGGTCACCTCTGTAGGAGGACAACTCTACCCTCCCACCCTCTCCTGGTGCTCACGCAATTTCCCCTCAGCTTGCGGTTCTTCTCGCTGCAGCCAAGGTGTCCAAAGGTTCAAGGTCTCCTCCAAGGCTTGTGGTGCAAGAGCCCCCTGCTCCCATCGTTCCAGTCATTCAGAGTGCTTTGGATTTAGCAGATCACTATAGATCTCATGCTATTGTTTGCAGGTTCAATAGTCTCTAGCCTCATCTTCCAGATCTGCATTCTTGGATCTCTTCCAAATGGAGCCCCCTGCTAGAGGAGGAAGGCCTTGTTTGCCTGTGTGCAAAAGGATTTTTTATAATGTTTTTTTGTTCTACAGAAGAAAGGGATCAGATCTTTTGTTCGGGCCCCTGGTTATGGGGCAGGTCAGGCCTATCCATGCAGCCATGGACCACTGCCTTTGATGCATCCATCGTTGTTATTCCTTCAGCCCCAGTTTTGGTGAGGCTCCCAAATTTGCCTCTACACTTTTGGGGTGGGGCCTCTCTGCAAACCATTGGGAATGCCCTTAGAAATTTTCACAGCATAAGCCCAAAAACAAAGTCTGTCTTCACCACATTCACCCAGATCTGCGTGGAGATGGATTTCTCAAAAGAATTTCCAACAGAAATTATCATGCAAAATAAGGATTATTCACGAACTCAGCCTGTAGATTATGAACATGTAAACTTCAGATATAGAGTGTGCTTTGAGATAGGACATATAGCTATCAACTGCAAAAAACTTCCAGAGAAACATAAAACTGAGAAATCTCATCGAAAATACACTTGATGGGATGGTGCAAAGCTGGCTCATCAACGTATTTTGAAGGACCTACCTACATAATCAACACCTAAAGGGCATATTTCGAAGGACCTACCTACAGAATCAACACCTAAAGGGAAAAGCAGGGAGTCATCTCAGCCAACTGTAGAACATGAAAGAGTTATGTCTTCACACCCACCTTCTTCTTCTCAAAGCTGGGTCAATCAAGGAGACGAAGAGAATGAGCAATCCAAGGATTGGATGCGAGTGGTAAAAAAGAAAAAATCCTCTCATACAAGGAAATCGGTGCAAACACATAGTCAAATCAGTTCTCTGAAATAAAGATAAATTCCAGGAAAACAAAGTTAGCCCAAGAATTATGAGTCTCTTTCATTGTTTGGACTCTCAGAAAATTATAGATTTAGGACGTCAGTTTTGGACAATATGTATAGGTTGCGGACCTGAACTTTGTAGTTTTTCCTACAGTTGTTATACCACTGCTCTTTTAATATAATACAATCGTTCTTGTAATATATATATAGTCCCCGAGGTGTAGGACAGTCGATGACGGAGTGTGTTGTTAAGCCACTCCGTGATGTTAAAGTCACCGGTTCGAAACCTGTGGGGACAAAAAATCCAACCATGTTAAGGGTTGGTGTGGCTCAGGCCGGGTGCGATCCCTGGGTGATTTTAACGGCTTAGATGCCC